>KE372078.1:396309-417856 GCA_000418225.1 Zizania latifolia | reverse complement strand
AGAGAAGCCAAGGAGCTCTTGCTGCTCGTGGGATCGCGACGAGGCGTCTTCAACGAGTTCTTCGGCAAGCCATCTTAGTATCCCCCTCTTCTCTCATGCGTTGCATACCGTACAAACCGTTTATTTCACTAGATGAACGTTGTGCACGCTTTTGATTCAAGTACTTGTCTTTATTGTCTCATATGATTATTGAATGAATATCTTGTTGTTGAGATGATGATTATCAAGTGCTTGTGATTCGTTTTGAGAGAATACGCCTTTTGTGAGAGTTTTCTTGTTGCCCAAGTCTTAATCGGTCTTGATGATGATTGAGGTTGTTTGAGTGCTTTTGTGCGTTTCTTCTGCAATAGAACGCTTGTTGCACTCAGCTACACTTTAGTCATCATCTTCCTCTTTTGGACAACTTGATTTTGAGAGTTTTTGAAGGTTTTTCGTGCTGTTCCAGGCAAATTGGAACTTCCGGTTTGCCACCGGAACTTCCGTTTTGGACCTTCTGTATGGCGTTCTGGATCAATCGGAACTTCCGGCTCCGATCGGAACTTCCGGTACATCGGAACTTCTGACTCTGTCTGGAACTTCCGGGTTGAGCTCTCTGTCTGGTGTTCTGTATCAATCGGAACTTCCGGCTCCGACCGGAACTTCCGGTACATCGAAACTTCCGGTTCCAAACCAGAACTTCCGATTTGGACCTTCTGTCCAGAATTTTATTTTCCGCTGATTTTCTGTTTTGCGCCCATTCACCCCCCCTCTGGTCGCTAGATTCGGTCCTACATCCTTCCATGGTTTGTGATGCCTTCCAACAACGAAAAGCCCATCAACTTCCTTTTAATTCTTCATTTCGTGTATCTACAACACCTTTGCAAATTATGCACACTGATGTTTGGGGACCAGCTCTCCCTTTAGTTAATAATTCCAAGTATTATGTTTTTCTTTTGTTGATGATTTGAGTAGATATGTGTCGTTGTGTAACAATAACAGTATCTTTGGGGGATACCCTAAGACTAGATTTATGTAGGTATAGGGGGAGGACTGTGATCAAAATCCAATGGTTGCCTCACAAAGAGAGAGACATGAGATTTTTGACAGGTTCAGACCTCCCGGAGGATAATAGCCTTAATCATGTGTGTTTGTATGTGCGATTAGAAAGCAACTGTGTATGTCTCAAAAGATCTCCCCGTAAGAGGTGCCCCCAATCCCTTTATATACTGTAGAGATCGGGGGTTACCGTTTAGGGTCTAATCGGCGCTATTAATCCCTTTTTAATCGGTTTAATCACATGGGATCGTGGGCCAATAATTACAGCAGTTACTTGCTACATTGATTTGACTGTTACTTCCTGGAGTTTTATTGCCATTGATTGCGTGGACTGACTGTTGATCAGACTCCCGAGTGCTTGTGGTCGGGAGTCCTCCCGAGTGCTGGTGGCCGGCATCCCTTCCAGGTCATAATTAATGCTCTGTCCTTTCGACCCCGTCGTTTGTCTGATTACCATAAATATACTCAGAGAGTACCTCGGGGTTATATCCCCGACAGGAGCCCCCGAGCTCTTTGTGGCAGAAAGACGATGATCTTCGAAGTGGAGTCGAGAAGTTGTAAAGAGCTCCATCTTGTTGGATTTTTTCTTCAATCAGGCAGTAGCACCGACCAGGTGCACCTGTCAGGTGTAGCCCCGAGCTTGAAGGTTTGTTAGAGAAAACAGGCTTCAAGGTCTAAAATCTTGTCCCAATATCGTCAAGGTAGGAGAAACTTGAGTCCCCAAGCGCTGTGTCGATCGAGTATTTTGTTGGAGTCCGAATATATTTTAAATCCCTGATACTATGGGTGAGAAGGCATTCGCTAGAACCCTTTGGCATACTGGAGTACGTGGGTCCCGCATCATTTTGGCGAAAAAGGCAGCAGTTGCCATAAGTGGGAGTATGGCCCATGAAAATCGTGGCGAGACAAGCGCCAGTTGCCGCATATAGGCAATTGCAGGCGTTCGTGGGGTCCACTGCGGACTTGGCGAAGAAAATGTCAGACTGTCGGCTGCAGAAGTAATAGAGTATGTGGGGCCCCCGAAGATTTTGGCGATCAGGCGTTAGTCGGAGTAGTCCGACGGCTGCAGGAGTAATGGAAAGTGTGGGCCCCTACTCGATTTTGGTGAAAAGGCATCTGGTGGATGGGACTGGCGTCTGTCAGATTCGACTGATGCGAAAAGACGAGCGGTATCCCAGACGTTTTAACAGAGGGATGTCGGTTAGAGTAGTGGGCGCAGGTCCGACTTCTTTGTGCAACCGTCAGATTTGCGTTGGGCGGCCAGATGGTGTCGTTGGAGTGTGTTGACCGGCGTAATGATGACGCGCTTTTGCTTTCCAAACTTATCTCGAGGCGATTGCAGCGGGTTGGGGACCAAGACTATCACGTGATCGGGTATAGATAGCCCCATTAGTACTTCGTTCACCGCACGCTTTTGCATTTGCTTGTAGCCTGTTCATCTTCTTTCTTGCGCCCAAATCTCTTGCACTGGCTCCTCACCGCCCCAGCCGCCATTGCCAGTGCGTGGTGTGCTATCGCAAGGCTCGCTACCTTTTTAATCTCAAACCCCTCTCTCCACCGTGCACTGTCTCGATGGCCTCCACCGATTCCAGCGCCGGTGTCGACCGCTCGAAGGAATTCATGAAGTCCATCTCTTCAGTGGAGCGGCTTCAAGCTCTAGAGGCGAAGGGCGTTCTCCCGACGTAGGCATTGTCCCTCTGGCGCCCAGCGGCCGGAGAGAGGTTTCCGACTCCGAACACCAATGAACTGGTGGTGTTCGAGTCTTTCTTTCTTCGCGGGTTCGGCTTACCGGCCCATCCCTTTCTTTGTGGTCTTCTCCACCATTATGACATTTCTCTTTGTAATCTAAACCCCAACTCTATTCTTCATATTTCCATCTTCATTCAACTCTGCGAGGCCTATCTTGGCATCGACCCCCACTTCAATCTCTCTCGCCACTTCTTTTTTTTCGAACTCTGAACAAGAAGGTTGTCGGTGGGGCTAGACTTCAGCTTCGTGATGGGAAGGCGGCAGAGTACATCACCGTCCCCCTCTCGACCTCTAATAAGGGCTGGCATTCCCAGTGGTTCTACATTGGGAACCACGAGCCGACCCTATCGCTGGAGACTGACCGAGTGCCGACACCAGCGTTGACCCGGTCAAACCGCTGTGGGTCAAAAGATCAAGGTCAAGTGAATGAGCTTGTCCAGATGATCGCTCAGCTTCGGAGGGAGAAGCTCTCGGGAGTCTACGTGGCCTTCAATTTTGTGGCTCGCCGAGTACAGCCCTGCAAGAGCCGACTGCCACCAGGGTACAAGTACTCGAGGAGGGCGGACACCGCCCGGGAGTCGCCAGAGCCCCTGGGCATGGAGGAGAGTAAGGCGCGGGTGAAGGATCTCTTCGTCGATCGGACAGCGGTCGGCAATGATGATGGCCCGCGTTCCTTCAAGCTCAGTTACCCTCGACCACTGGTAAGGCGTTGCAGACTTGTCCTTTATTCGTATAATGATATCACCTGCCGGGTGCTAATTGCTGTAAAACCTGCAAGGCAGAGAGGCATTCTGCCCTACGCTCCATTGCCTGAGCAGCCCCGTGGGGTCAGGCAGAAAGACATCCACCGGCCGATCAGCCCGATCGGCACGAAGAAGAGGAAGGACAAAGACATTTGTCCTCCTGTGGCGAAGAAGCCACGCACAACGGTGGCATCTCAGGGGAAACCCAATGTGCCATCGTCATTTGCTAGAGAAGCGGGTGCCGACTCGGAGACGTCTAAGGGAGGGCCAGGAGTTGTTGGGGTGGAGGTGGCGTCATCATCGTCATCACCGTCACCACCGCCACCGCTGCCGCCACCGCCATCCTCAGGAGGTCTGTCGAGCACTCACTGACGAGTAAAAATATGCGAATTTCGGCGGTCAACCTGGTAAGGTTATTTTGACAATCGTGATAGATATTATGTATGTTAGAATTTTAACCTTTGCTTGTTTTTTAGTGCGCCGGCTCCACTGCCTGGCAATAATGACGCTGCTTGCCAGTCAGCGGCGGGCGGCTCTGGAGCTGTCGACGATGGGGGAGTCGATGCGAGAGCGACCGAGCTGGTCGGCGTGACGATGACTATGGCGGCAAGGACCACTGCGGCGATGATGACCACTGCAGAGGTGACTGATATGGTTATCTTCGTGGCCGCCAGCGAGTCAGCCGCAACTGCTCAGGCGTCGACTGAAGGGGCGCCGAGTGGTGGTGCTTCGGCCAAGGGCGAAGCCCCCAAGGTCCGACCGACGGCTGCCCCGACTAGCGGGACGCCGACCTCGGCCGTGCCGAGTAGCGATGCGTCGGGCCCCACCAAGGCTGTGATGACCAACACTGGTCTGACTGGCGGCATAGCAGCGGAGGAGCAGTCGACCGCTGATCCCCGAGTGGGGAAGGTGGAAGTTGAAGTACCCCCAGCCGCTACAGCGATGGGGTCGGGAGACGGCCTAGGCCCCGCTAGTGATGAAGTGCAGCGAGAAGTGGCCGAGTGGTACGACGTATTAAGTTGTCTCGGTCGTATGACCAGCGTAAGTGATACTGACTGCTGTATGTATGTTGAATCCTATCACTTGTATTTGATTATGCTTTTACTACAGCGAGTGGTAAACCGGCTGGTCGGAAATACGGATGTGGTCCACTCTGGCCACAACTTGGACTTGGATGCTCTCAACGCCCAAGTTCAAAATCTGATAGAGTAGCTTGCTCGGAGGGAGGCTGCTTGGATGAGGGCGGAAAGAGAGGTTGAAATCCTCTGTGGCCAGTTGGAGATCCGTTCTTCTGATAAGCGGCCCATCACTGTATTAAATTGTTGGCAATATACAGGTTTTATAGTAGTCTAATAATCGTGAATAGCAGACTGGATGTCATTGGAGGCCCAGTTGGAGACAGCAACGGCCATGGCTGACCGCTCGGTGACTACAGCAGAGGTAGCAGTGGCCGAGCGAGATGAGGCCAAGGAGAAGCTGGCAAAGGCGGAGGCTGAGATGGTGGAGGTGAAGAAGAAGATCATTCTTGCCGAAGCCACCGCCATAGTGGCCGAGAATAAGGTCAATGAAGCAGTCGGTGAGTACAAAAATACGGTCATCCAATATTATCGTTAATAAACATTAATTTTAAATACTGGTTGACACTTGTCTTGATATTGTTACAGAACTTCATCGGCGAGTAAACGCTCAATTTGCCAACCTGGAGTTGCACTTGAAGAATACTTAGGCGTAGCTCGACCACGTCCGGGCGGGGGCGGAAACTCTCATCAAGATGATTGACAGAGAGCCCTCCAACATCTAATGGACGATGGAGCAGTTTCTTGAGCGACTCCAGGGGTCGACGGCACGTCTGCGGGAGCAAGCCTGAGACTTCATGCGGGCGACAGCCACTCACGCACTCGGGATAGTCCAAACGCTATACCCGACTGCTCGGATGGAGCACATCCAGGCGGGGTGGCCGGCGAACGTCGAGGAGTCCGATGTGGAGCGGATCCATGCAAAGGTGGAAGATACGGTAGCCATTATTGTGGAAGACTTGGAGTCGTTTCCAGATGAACCTACCGAATAGATAGGAATAGTATATAGCAAAAAAGAACTATGTGTATATAGTGAACCTTTAATGCAATTTATGTTTTGAAATGAAATTTGTGCTATGTCCGACCATGATTCTCTGACTTCCAAGTGATTGATATAGCTATAGTTCGCTGCGTAGGGAACTGATCCACGTGCACACGTATGGAACGTTCAGCATCACAAGTAGTCAGAAGTAACAAAAGAACGAGATCGAGCAAACAGTAGGGCGAATGGCGAGCCCTCGAGTGAACAACAGATATCAAGAACAACTCACCAAAGTTAGAGCAGGTCATAAGCTTTGGGTTAGAGTGTTGAGAATGTAAGCACTCGGGGTCGGGCGGGAAAAAGAATGATGACAAACAGAATTAAAAAGAACATCTTCATTAACCTAAGATAAGAATACGTAGCTTGTAACATCATGGGTAAAAACGACGAAGATGCTCAATATTCCAAGAGTTAGGCACGCGTTGTCCGTCTTCACGCATCAATCGGTATGAACCTGATCGGATAACTTCTACTATGATGAATGGACCTTCCCATGGAGTAGAAAGTTTGTGGACGCCGACTGCAGATTGTACTCAGCGTAAGACCAGGTCACCAACTTGGAATGATCGACCGCGCACATTATGATCATGATAGCGGCGCAAGACTTGCTGGTACCGATCAGATTGGATGGCTGCGGCCAATCGAGCTTCTTCGAGGCTATCAATGTCTTCTTGTCTCGTTTGCTCGGTGGCACCTTCATCACAATGTTGAATTCTTGAGGACTTATGGAGCATATCGACCGACAAAATAGCTTCCGACCCATATACTAGAAAAAATGGAGTCTAACCGGTTGCTCGGCTAGACTAAGTGCGAAGGCCCCAAAGCACTGCTAGCAATTCCTTCATCCAACGACTGCCATACTTGTTGAGGGGATCGAAAACTCTGGCGTTCAACCCTTGGAGTATCATGCCATTGGCTCGTTCACATAGGCCATTTGCTCTCGGGTGGGCCATAGAAGCATATTTTACTTGATTGCACCGATCTTTACAAAATTCTCAGAAATTATTTCCGGTGAACTAGGTCCCAAGGTCGGTGATGATCTGGTTAGGAACACCATATCGATAGCAAATACCTTCGATGAATTATGTGGCTTTATTGGCTGTGCTGGTGCGGAGAGGCATGATCTCAATCCACTTTGTGAACTTGTCGATCACAACAAAAAAACGATCATATCCTTGTGGAGCCTTTTAGAATGGGCCAACCATGTCAAGCCTCCAGCATGCAAATGGCCATGAGAGTAGGATGGTTTGGAGAGCTTGAGCAGGGAGGTGGTGTTGTTTGACAAAAAATTGATAACCTTGACAACTCCTGACCAGCAGCTTGGCGTCTTCATTGGCAGTCGGCCAATAAAAACCAGATCAAAAAGCTTTGCCAACCAGAGTGCGGGCACCAGCATAATTCCCACATAAGCCCAAGTGCACTTCTTTAAGGATATCCGACCCTTGCGATCGGGTAACACACTTCATGAGCACTCGGATTGAGGCGGCCCCCTTGTATAATTCAGTGCCCACAACAACATATTGCTTGCTCCTTCGGGTGAGGCGAATAGCCAGATCTTTATCGTCAGGAGCTTTGGGAGTAAGGATGAAGTCGATGAAGGGCTATCGCCAATCATCAATATCGTCGGTGAAAACCAAGACAGAAGGCATGTCCTTGGGCTCCAATGGTGGCGCTTCTTCAGGTTGAACTAACGGTTTGTGGAGTTCTTGGAGAAAGACTCCACTCGGTACTGGCGTTCAGGAAGATCCCAGCCTGGCGAGAAAGTCAGCGGCTAAGTTCTCGTCCCTAGGGACATGATGGAACTCGAGGCCATAGAATTTTCCTTCTATCATGCGGACCTCCGTGCAGTATGCATCCATTTTGTCAGTGGTGCAGGACCAGTCTTTATTGACTTGGCTGATGATTAACTTTGAATCGCCATAGACCATTAGGCGTCGAACTCTAAGAGAAATAGCAATTTGCAAGCCATTAACGACTGCTTCATACTCGGCTGCATTGTTGGACGCCGTAAAGAGAAGTTGAAGAACATACTTCAGGCATTCTCCTTGGGGAGAGATCAGAAGTACCCTAGCTCCTGCTCCATCAATGCTAAGGGAGCCATCAAAATACATGACCCAATGCTCCGGGTCCTCGGCGGTCGGCGGGATTTGAATCTCAGTCCACTCGGCAATGAAATCAGAGAGAGCCTGAGACTTAATGGCCGTGCGAGGGTTGAAATCAATTGTATATTCACCCAGCTCAATGGCCCACTTAACAATCCGACAGTGGCATCCCGATTACAAAGAATATCGCCAAGAAAAAATTCAGTAATGACATCCACCGAGTGCACCTAGAAATAATGCTTATACTTTCGAGCAGTGAACAGCACAGCATAGAGGAGCTTTTGAATTTGTGAATAACGGACTTTTGATGATCCGAGTGCTTTCGAGATGAAATACACCGGTCGTTGAACCGGGTAGGCGTGACCGTCCTCCGGGCGCTCAACAATCAAGGTGGTGCTGACCACACGTGTCGTGGCGGAGATGTAGAGGAGTAAAGTTTCTTCAGGGGTTGGTGTAACCAGAACAGGCGGTGTGGAGAGAAATTTTTTAAGATCGGCGAACGCTTGGTCTGCTTCTGGAGTCCATTTAAAATTACCCTATTTTTTAATAATTTGAAGAATGGCATTCCCCACTCACCAAGTCTTGAAATGAAACACCCAAGTGCTGTCATGCAACACATAAGGCGTTGAATATTCTTTACACTGGTCGGCTTAGCCATGTTGACGATTGCTGAGATCTTCTCTGGATTGGCTCTAATTCCCCAACTGCTGACAATAAATCTAAGCAGCTTCCCAGTTGGCACCCTGAATACACATTTGTCCTGGTTGAGCCGCTATCGGAATCTGCAGAGATTATCTATAGTCTCTTGGAGGTCAGAAATTAAATCTTCTGGATGCCTTGACTTGATGATGACATCATCCACATAAGCCTCCATATTGCGGCCAATTTGGTCAGCAAGGCAACACTGTATGGCACATTGATATGTAGCCCCAGCATTCTTGAGTCCGAAAGACATTGATGTATAACAATATGCACCAAATGGAGTAATGAACGACGTCTTCTCTTGGTCTTTTTCTTTCAGGCTGATTTGATGATACCCCAAATAACAATCCAGGAAGCAGAGAAGAGAACAGACAGTTGTAGAGTCGACCACTTGGTCGATGCGCGGCAATGGGAAGTGGTCTTTAGGGCATCGCTTATTGAGATTAGTATAGTCAATGCACATCCGCCATTTCCCATTTTTCTTTTTACAAGGAATGTGTTTGCTATCCAGTCAGGATGATACATTTCTTTGATAAACCCAGCTGCTAACAGTCAGGTGATTTCCTCCTTGATGGCCTCCTTGCGTTCTTAGACGAATCGGCGCATCTCTGCTTGACCGGCTTAGCTGTTGGGAAGATATGTAGTTCGTGCTCGATCAGCTCCCTTGGTACGCCCGGCATGTCGGAGGGTTGCCAGGCAAAAATATCGATGTTGGCACAGAGAAAGCTGACAAGTGTGCTTTCCTATTTAGGATCCATTGCTGTCTCAATGAGAGCCGTTTTGGAGGGGTCGGCGTCGGAGAGCTAAATACTCTTGTACTCAGCCGGTGAGGGTGTCAAGCCTGAAGTCGATGGTTTGGCGGTCGAGATGTCGAGGTCGGCGGTCGGCATAGTCTTGGCTGCTTGGACCGTCTCTTCCATCTGGACGGAGATATCCACTGCTTTTCCCAAGGTGAGACTGTCCTGCTCACAAGCATGAGAGGTGGCGACATCTCCCTTGACAGAAAAGGCTCTTGACGGCCCTGGTACTTTAAGAACTAGATACGTATAGTGGGGTACCACCATAAATTTGGTGAGGGAGGGTCTACCCAGCACCGCGTGGTAGGCAGTCTCAAAGTCTGCAACACAAAATTTAATGTGCTCGGTCCTAAAATTATCCCGAGTACTAAATGTTACCGGTAGAGTGAGCGTGCTGAGTGGTATTGAGGCCTTTCTCGGAACAATCCCGTAAAAAGGCGTGTCCATCTTCTGGACCGCCGACTCATCAATGCCGAGCACGGAAAGAGTTCCCTTGAATAAGACGTCAAGACCGCTCCCACCATCAATTAGCACCCTCTTGAGGCGCACCTTCATGATTACTGGATCAACTACCAATAGGAACCGACCCAGCTTGGGCACGTCCGTCCATTGGTCATCATGGTTAAAGGTGATCGGGATCTCCGACCAGCGCTGGCGCTCGATCACCCTGTCGCTGATGGTGTTCACGTGACGGGTGAGCAGCTGTTGCTGGCGTTTGGACTCCACCACAACCGCTCCACTGAAGATCATCGAGACCGTTCGAGTGGGCTCTTGGAAGTCGTTTTTAGCCGGGGGGTCAGCATCTTTGTCTTCTCAGTGAGTCTTCTTCTTTTTATCATCCCGGCGACGCTTATCTTGTTGAGGATTTTCTTTTGCCTCTTTAACCATTTGGTCATGCAGCTGGTAGCATCGGCGAGTGGTGTGGTTGCTATTGGGATGAAAAATGCAGAGCTTATCCAGCATTTCCTGCATCACCGAGTTCCCCCGTCCTCGGGATTAGGGTTTCTCTTTGGTGACCATGACGTGCTCAGATTTCCTCTTTCGATCTTTCGATCAAGAGGACTCAGGTTTGTCGCGGTCGTCACGCCACGGCAATTGGCGACGATCATCCGGGCGCTTCTTGTCCTTGCAGGACTCCCGAGTGCTCCGATGCATCTACTCTCGCTCAACGTCCTTAGCGTTGGCGAACTGCTCGACGACGGTGATCATCTCGCCTGGCGTCGCGGGCTCATTCATCACCAAATGGCGAAATAATTCCGACGGCTTTCTTAGTCCATCCTGAAAAATGGACATAACATCAGCATCGGAGATGCTGGTGACGGTGTTTCGCCGCTCGAAGAAGTGACGGATGTAGTCCCGAAGGGATTCATCACTTTTCTGGCGTATCTGACGCAGGTCGTGCTGAGAGGCCAGCCTTTGCTAGGTTCCTTGATAATTGGCGATGAAAACATCGCACAATTGGCTCCAGGAGTTGATAGAGTTCTCTAGGAGGCCAGCCAGCCAGCTGATGGCGACTGGTGACAGCATGATGAGAAGATAGTTGGCCATGACATCATGGTCTCCTCCTACTGCTCGGATGGCCGTATAGTATAACCGTAGCCACTAGGAGGGATCGGTCTTGCCGTCGTAGGGCTCGATCCCCGATGGGTGGAAGCCTCTCGGCCATACCACCCGGTGAAGCCGCTCGGTGAAGGCGGGGAAGCCGTTGTGACAGGAATCAACGTCCTCGTGATGGCTAACCCCTGGTGTTCCACAGCTCCGATCAAAGCACTCCTGGCGACGAAGCTCACTACGCTTGCGCCATTCATGGCGGCATGAGATAATGTTGTGTGCATCGTGCGCCTGGCCGATGATTTCTCGGGCATCACCTGAGAAAGAGCTACCCTGGCGATCACTTGGTCGGGAGCGTCGTGACCGACTAGACAATCGGGGAGTAGCATTGTGGTCGACGGATCGTGATCACGTAGATGGTGCCACCTCGGTGAGTTGGGAAGCAGCAGCCTGTGTCATTGCTCGGGCTCTTTGGAGCTCGGGTGTTAGGGAGGGCAGAGAGTGCCCTCTCAATGGTGACTAGGTTCACCGTAGGAGTACGGTACACGGCGTGACCTTCGTAGTCCACCGTGTAAGCCTCCTGGGAGGTACCGGCCGCTTGAGCTCTCTCCCTATGGAGTGAGCGAGAAGCATTGCGCCTCTGACGCTCTCGCCGGTGATTGCTGGACTCGGTGGACTTGGTGGTGAGTTCATCATCGGAGACAGCCACCATCATCATCATGGCAGCGCCCAAGGGGTGAGGCACAGGGGCAACTATAGTGCCCTGCTTCTTGGCCCACTTCGGGGCAACCTCCACAAATTAACGTCGGTGGACGGTGCGACCGCCATCTTTAGCGTCAGCGGAGGCGTCGATGGAGATGGGTCAAAATGGGGTGGACGGAGCTGTACTTTTAGCGGACACTGAAGCCACCTTGACATGGCTGCCCGCCACGCTCTCAGCGGCAGGGCGCACAAAAAGGAGTGCGCGGGGTCCTCGCCTAACGAACAGAGACATTGGAGAGGACCAATTAGAGCATGGGATCGCCAACAAAGGTGAGTCTCCTGAAGGTGATGACTGTGCCGACGAGGACCTGAGTGTTCACCTTGCAAACAACAGCCATTGAACCCGAAAAAAAAATTTCACAGAACCTACCCCTACCTCGCGCCAACTGTCGTTGTGTAAGAACAATAGTATCCTTGGGGGATACCCTAGGACTAGATTTTTGTAGGTATAGGGGGAGGACTGTGATCGAAATCCAATGGTTGCCTCACAAAGAGAGAGATATAGGAGATTTTAGATATGTTCAGGCCTCCCAGAGAATAATAGCCTTAATCATGTGTGTTTGTATGCGTAATTAGAAAGCGACTGTGTATGTCTCAAAAGATCTCCCCGTAAGAGGTGCCCTCAATCCCTTTATATACTGTAGGGATCGGGAGTTACCGTTAGGTCTAATCGGCCCCATTAATCTCTTTTTAATTGGTTTAATCACCTGGAATCGTGGGCCAATAATTACAGCAGTTACTTGCTACATTGATTTGACTGTTACTTTCTGGAGTTTTATTGCCATTGATTGCGTGGACTGACTATTGATCAGACTCCTGAGTGCTTGTGGTCGGGAGTCCTCCCGAGTGCTGGTGGTCGACATCCCTTCCAGGTCATAATTAATGCTCTGTCCTTCCGACCCCGTCTTTTGTCTGATTACAATAAATGTACTCGGAGAGTACCCCAAGGTTATATCCCCAACAATATGTGTGGATTTATTTTCTAAAGAACAAATTTGAAGTTGAGCCTATGTTCCTTCAATTTCAAAAACATGTTGAACATCTGCTTAATGCAAAAATACGTTCAGTTCAATCTGACTGGAGTGGTGAGTATCACAGTTTGCATAATTATTTCAAGCACACTAGCATTAAGCATCGTATTTCATGTCCTCACACACATCAGCAAAATGGAATAGTTGAGAGGAAACATAGGTATATAGTAGAATCTGGGTTATCTCTCCTTGCACAATCTCATATCCCCTTATGTTTTTGGGATGAAGCCTTTAACACTGCTTGTTACTTGATCAATAAAATGCCTAGTCGTACCATTAATCATGACACACCATTTCATAAACTCCTTCACTATAATTCTGACTACACCTTTTTACGTGTGTTTGGTTATGCTTGCTGGCTGAATTTATGACCCTACAATTCCAAGAAATTAAGTTTCAGAACAAGGCAGTGTGTCTTTCTCGGTTATAGTTCCTCTCATAAGGGCTATAAGTGTTTTGATCGGTCATGGGACTGAAAGTGCATCTTGATGCATCTAGGCCCCTAATTAATTTTAGTGTATTAATGATGATGGTGATCAAAAGCTACTAATTGTATTGCTGAAATGAATGCGGATATTACAGAAAAAACGGCGTTGCAATTGACATAAATTTGGAGAAAAGCTCCATTTATTCCATATTAGAGTGCATGAAGCTGACCAGCGTGATTTCCTATTTAGGGTCAAGCCCTACCCCGATGATTGCTGTCTTTGTTGGGTCGGCCTCGGAGAGAATGATCTTCTTAGTGCTCGAGGGCACGGAGGAGATCCCCGAGGGAGTCGGTGTCTTAGCTGGCACTTCCGAGGTCTTAGGGGGATGCATGCGCTCGGACTTGCCTGAAAGTTTCCTCCATACGAGTCGACAGGTCGATAGCCTCGGCCAGGACGAGACTATTTTTTTTGCATACGCGAGAGGTGCCGACGTTTCCCCGTATAGTGATGACTCTACCGAAACCCGGCATCTTGAGCACCAAGTACGGGTAGTGCCCAACAGCCATGAATTAGGCTATGGACAGTATCTCGAGGATGGCGTGGAACGGGATGTCATACTCCGCAACCCAAAAGGTTACATGCTTGGTCCTATAATTATCCTGAGAGCCAGGCGTGACCGACAAGGTTATCGACCTGAGAAGTACCGAGCCTTGTCTAGGTATAATACCGTAGAACGGGAAATTGTCTTCCTTCCAGAGGCTGTCGACTAAAATGCCGAGGACGATGAGGAACTGGCAAAAAAGGATGTCCAAGCCACTCACGCCATCGATCAGGACCGGCCTCATGCGTCCTTTAAATATCACCGAGTCGACAATCAATGGCCATCGCCTAGTTTTTGGGACGTTGGTCCATTGGTCATCCTGAGAGAAGGTGATCAGGACTTCCGACCATCGTAGCTATTAAACTTCCTTGAATCTGGTGGCATTGATCCGTCGATTGAAAATCTTCTATTTCCATTTAGTCTCGGCCGATGCGGGACCCCCGAAGATGATGTTCACCGTCTTGTGGGTTTCTAGAAATCGTTGTTGTCCTGGGCCTAATTATCTTTTCTTGGGGCGTCGTCGCCATCTCGGCGCCGTTTACTTTGGCGAGAATTACTGCAGGATTCCTTGATCAGTGCATCTTGTAAAGAATAGCATTTGCGCATGGTATGCTTGTCTTTGGATGAAACAGGTAGGGTTTGTCAAGTTCCTCCAACATGGCGTCGTCTTCCTGTCATCGTGAGCTGTAAGCTGCCGCCATGGTTCTCTATGTCTTCCTTTTCTGGTCTTGCTTGCCTCGAGAGGATCTTGGTCGATCGTCCTCTCGCCAGGGGGACCGAGGGCGATCATCCCTGGCCCGGTGAGATCGACCCTCGTGGCACGAACGCTCTATCTTTTCCATCCAAGTGTCTTCACAATCGGCGTGACTTTCTGCAATAGAGATCATCCATGCTATAGTCTTTGGCTTCTTTCTTATGAGGGTCCCGTGAAACTCAAAAGTGTGGTGTAGGGCATCGATGAAGCAGTTAATGATGTCACGTTCCTCGACGTCTATGATGGTGGTCCTTTTTTCAGAGAACCTTCGGCTGAAGCTATGAAGTGACTCATCTTCCTTCTGTCGCAATTGTTGCAGGTAATATCAAGTCCTAGGCTTCTACCACGTTCCTTGGTAGTTGTCGATGAAGGCTGGGTGGAGCTGCGCCTAGGAGTCGATGGAGTTCCTGGGCAGGCTGGAGAGCCAGTTGTTGGTAGATGAGGAGAGCATGACCGAAAGGTAATTAGCCATTACTCCTACATCTCCTCCAGCTATGCGGACGGCTATGTAGTAGAGTCACGGTCACTGTGAGGGATCCGTTTTACCGTCATATGGCTCGATTCCCATAGGACGGAATGACCTTGGCCACTTAACTTGCCTTAGGTAACTTGTGAATACGGGAAAACCGCCATGATCATCTTGGCTCCTACTTCTTCTATGATTGCGGTGGTTTTGACCCTCGATTGCATATGAATTATCATGGCCGATGCTACTACCGATGCTGCTGCGACTGTCTTTGAGGTTGCCTCAATTATCTACCTGTCTGTGGATTTCGAAACATAACTTGTTATGTCCCCCCGTTGGCGGCGGTGGTGGTAACGAGTGATCGCCGCGCGGGCTATCGACGGGTGGATTCTAGTCATGTGACAGCTGGTACTGATCCAGATCATCGTTCTCCTTGTCCTTTAGGGAAGGAGTTGGTGGTTGAGTCAGAGCCAAAGCTGGGGTGTTGATTTGCGTTGCTATTGCCTGGGCCAAGGCTTTCGCTCGTCGTAGCTCCGGGGTCTTAGGAAGGGAGTTGAGAGCCCTCTCGACTGCCACCAGATTGGTGGCTGGAGTCTTGAAGACTTTCTCTCTATTGAACTCCAGAGTAAATTCATCCTCGAGGTTTCGGTGAACCCCATTGTCTTGTTCGATCTGATTGCCTTCGGCGCGTCGGCGCCGCTCACTGCTAGTTGTAGATAGCGCTCCTTCGGCCATCATGATAAGATTGGCTGGGAATCAGAGGTTGCTCGGTCGTTGATCAGCTTCAAACTTGCCGGTCATCCTGGTCCCCACCCACCGGTGCTGGACCGTTTGACCCTTTTCACCAGCGAAGATGATATAGTGCTCAGGACCAACCGGATCCTGGGCATAACTCAGCCAACCACCCTGTCCAGGAGCCGAAGGGAAAGCCGAGTCTCCTCGCTCGATCGATCCTTGAGTAGTGCTCGACGATGGGTTCAACAGGGCAAGCCGTCCCGCTAAGTCCCCGATGAACGTCAAACTTTCAAATACAAACATAGAATCGGACAGCATGAGGAAATCTGAAGGAGATGCCATCGGATCCTAGCGAAAGCGGCGCAATCCCCTACCTAGCACGCCAACTATCGGTGAATCACTAAGCAGTCCACCTAAGGAGGTACCCGAGGTGGTGATTAGATGTGTGTAATGGAAGCGTAGCGCCTTCGAACCCGATTGTTGACTCTAGAACAAAAGAGCCAAGGTTTATACTGGTTCGGGTCTCTAAAAGGATAATAACCCTGTGTTCAGTGTTTTGGTGTATAATATGATGGCAGAGCTTATAATACGACGCAATTAAGCTATGGAGGCTTAAGGCGTCGAAAGGAAAAAAATACGCTAGGAAGCGTGTCCTCTAGGGGGTGCCTCGCCTCCTTTATATACTGAGGAGGTGAGCCCAACAACTCAGGACTCTACCTAAGTTGAACTAGAATTACCTACCAAACTCGAGTGCTAAATCCTTAATTACAAGAATTCTGGTACGAACATCTCTTTATGCCATATTTGGAGTCCAACTACCCGATAAGGACTCAACCTTCCTTATCGGAGCCGAACCCCTCTTTATAGGTCATACCAGATGGTCAATGCTGATCTTAGCATGCCCTTGGTTCAGACTGATAAGCCTAGTCACGGGGTACTCGGGAGTCACATCCCGACAATGATAATCTACATATGAATTTGAGTCTAGGACCGCCATACTATTAAGAGGGATACGTTGTAAAGTTGTTCCAAAACTTTGTGCTCAAAGAAAAATACTTTTGAAAGCTTTTTGGATCTTTTCAAACTTGAACCAGAATTTTCCAGCAAGACCAGATGATCCGAACCACGCCGAACCATCCGAAAATATGGTTCTATTTCTGTAGTTTTAACACGCCAAAACATCCGGATCAATCCAGGTGATCCAAAAATAGTGTTATGTCTCGAATTGTTTTTAACGCCGAAACATGCAGACAAGCCCGGATGCTCAAAAAATGTTGTTCTAGATGGAATTTATTTTGTGGCCCGGAACATCTGGATAAGCTCAGATGATCGTAAAATATCATTCTATTTGAATTTATTTTGAGGCCTAGAACATCCAAATAATCCCGGATGATCTAAAAATATCGTTCTGTTTGGATTTATTTCAAAAGCCAGAGCCTCCGACTCAAGCCGGAACATCCGAGTTTTAAAATCCTGAACATCTGAATTGGTCCAGAGCATCCGGATGAACAGTTATAAAATATCTTTCAAATGATCACTTTTTATGTGAGGGGTATAAATACCCTCTCACCTCATTTGGACTGACTAGAACTCTTGAGCATTCATTCCTAAACACTCCTTCACTCTCCTAAGCTAGATCTTAAGTAAATAATTAAGATTTTATTTGAGAGTGCAATACAAATCTTCTAGCAAACTTCTTGCTTCATCTTCCTGGAAGATTTCGTGTGGTTAAGTTTGTTGATTTTCTTAAAAAATCTTGAGCTTAAGGATTTGAGCCTACAAATCTTTCAACGGATTTATTACTCTTGGAGGTGCTACCTCCTAAACGGCTAGGCGTGGATCCATGAGCACATAAAGTGATTGTGGTGTGTCTGAAGCTGTTTGTATAAGCTCTACCTCGGCTTTGATGAGATAACTAGTGGAAATCCAAGCTCGACCTCGGTTAGAGCTTAATGAGGAAAAGGGTTGAAAGAGACCCGGCCTTTTGAGGCCTTTTAACGGAGATGTGGGATTAGTAGATCCGAACTTCTGGAAATAACTCATTGTGTTCATCGTGTTCATATTATTCTTGCTAGCTTACTTTTTATATTGTTTGATCTATTTGCTAGCTAGATTGCTTAACATATTCCTGTATAAAAGTTGTAGCCTACAGTCTTGCTCTCACTTGTATTCATATAAATTGTTAGGTAGATTTAATTTCATATATGTTTGTTGGTTTTCTAGTGTGCTCGGACCATCTGGGTCAAACCAGAGCATCCGGACCCTGGAGCACCTGAGATTTCATCCAACGCCCAGAACATTTGGATTCACCCCGAACATTCGGGTCTAGAAAATCTTGAACTAACAGTTTTTCATGCGAAATTTTCAGATCGCCTATTCGTCCCCTTTAGGCAACTTTCAAGCACATGTCTACATTTCTCGTGATGTTATCTTTGATGAAAATGTTTTTCCATTTGTCAATCAGTCCACCACAGATAATAAATTGCCTAGTCACTCAAATCAGCCAACTACCCTACCAATTCTTGCCAAATATTCAACTAATAATTCCTTATCTGTTGACCAACAATTACTAGTCCTTATATGAGCAGTGGACAGACTAACTCGGAGGCTAACAATGATCTTTCTAGTGTTAGTTTGTCTCCTGCAGGGTCATCACAAGACAAAGATGTCTCAGATTTAGTTCAAGCTGAAACTGAAGTTGGCATATTAAATGAGGTGACTGAAACTGGAGCAGCTGAAATTGAGACAATGACTGAAGGAATAAGGTAGCGCCAAATGCGTACCAGGCTTCGTGATAACATTGTTCAAACCAAGCAATCCTCAGATGAGACAATTCAATATCTAGAGAAGAGTCGTTGTTTCACTGTAGCTGCTGTTGACAAAAAACTATCAATGAAGCATCCCTCAATTTCAGAGTGTTTAGTTTCAAAACCAAACAACTTGCAACAAGCACTTTCAAGTCCTGAGTGGCGAAAAGCTATGGACTCTGGGTATTCTGCACTGACAAAAAATGAAACCTAGGATTTGGTGCCACCCAAGAAGGGTATTAACCTGGTCGACAGCCAATGAGTATATAAAGTTAAAAGAAAAGCAGATGGTTCTATTGACAGATTCAAAGATAGGCTAGTAGCAAAGGGATTTAAACTGAGATATGGTTTAGATTATCTAGACATATTCAGTCCTGTGGTTAACCCTCGATAGTCTGAATTATATTATCTCTTACAGTCTCACAGCATTGGAGCATGAGACAAATTGAAATACAAAATGCCTTCTTACATCATTCTTCAACAGGAGGTGTATATGAAACAACCATCGGGTATGAAGATCCAAGCAAGCCATCAAATTACATTTGTCTTCTCAAGAAGGCTCTCTATGGGTTGAAAGAAGCTCCAAGGGCATGGCATTTTCGCCTAACCAGCAAATTACAAGAGTTAGGTTTTATCTCCTCAAAGGTTGATTCCTTACTGTTTATCTTTAATCAAGGAAGTGTTACAATGTATATGTTAATATATATTGATGACATAATTATTGTGAGCTCTTCTTCTAGTGCCACTAACAGACTGATCAATCAGTTAATGGAAAGTTTTGCAGTGAAGGATCTCGGTCCACTTGAATACTTCTTGGGAGTAGAGGTTAAACATATGCAGAATGGCATTCTTCTGTCTCAAAGAAGGTATGCTTCAGATCTACAAAGAGCAAACATGACAAATTGTAAGCCAATTTCCACACCCATGGCATCTAGTGAGAAGCTATCTACAGAACAAGGCAAACCATTTGATGGAGCTAAACATTTTTGATACAGAAGTATTGTTGGAGGTTTGCAATATTTACTTATGACCAGGCCTGACCTCTCCTTTCCAATTAATCGAGTATGTCAGTTTGTTCATAAACCTACTGATGCTCATTGGGTTGCCGTGAAAAGAATTTTGAGATACATCAAGGGAATAATTGGTCAAGGACTGAAAATTAAGAGATCTCAAACAAATCGGTTAAGTGCATTTTCAGATGCTGATTAGGCTGGTAGTCCCAACGATCGGCGTTCAACTAGTGGATTTGCTGTGTTCTTTACCTTGTGTCATGGAGTTCAAGAATGCAAGCAACAGTCTCACGATCCAGTACGGAGGCCGAGTATAAAGCTATAGCTAACGTAACTGCTGAATTGATTTGGATTCAATCACCGTTAAAAGAACTTGATGTCTTCTAGAACAAGTGCCCCTGCTTTGGTGTGATAATCTCAACGCAACCTATTTGACAGCGAATCCAATATTCCATGCTAGAACAAAGTACATTAAAGTTGATTTTCACTTTATCCGTGAACAAGTTGCAAGGAAAGCATTGGAAGTGAAATTTATTTCATCAAAAGATCAACTAGCTGATATCTTTACCAAACCACTATCAAGAGCTCCATTCATCTCAAATTGTTACAATCTTAACCTGCATTTCCCAGGTTGAGATTAAAGGGGTGTTAGAATTTCTGCTACTTACTGCTAGTTACTAGCTGTTAGTTGTGCGCATGTGCATGTAACAGATAGCGTAGTAATGTCATCGGTTTCATATATCACTGTTGAAGTCATTGCTGGCCATTCACTTGTGCACTGCTATATAAAATAACGGTAATGCTGGCCATTCACTTGTGCACTGCTTCATACCGGGCGTCCGGACTAGGGCGATTCATCGGACGCCTGCATGGAGCACGCTGCTCGTGGGCGCTGCAGCGCGAAGCCTCGTAGCCCATTAGGAGTTCGGAGCAAAGCAAATTGGTTGGTTTAGGCCCAAATAATTCAGTCTAAATAAAATTTAGTCAATTTTATAATTTAATCAACATAAAATTAATTAAATAATATGAAATATATTTTCTTTGTTAAATAATATTAAAATTAATTAAATAATATGAAATATATTTTCTTTGTTAAACATATAGTTTTAGAACACGATAACGTTTCACTAGTTGAAACCCAATGTTTTTCACTCTTTTTATTTCGAATGTTTTACCTATTGAAGATGAATGTTTCACGAGTTGAAGACGAATGTTTTACCGGTTGAAGAAGAATGTTTCACTAGTTGAAGACCAATATTTCACCTGTTACAGTAGCTGGAACTCAATATTTCATAAGTGGGAGCAAAATATTTCACTCTTTTATTTTAAATGTTTTGCCCTTTTATTTCAAATGTTTCACCCTTTTATTTTAACTGTTTTTCACACTTTTTATTTTGAACGTTTCACCTGTTGAAGACGAATGTTTCATCAGTTGAAGTTGAATGTTTCACTAGTTAAAAATAAATGTTTCACTAGTTAAAGATGAATGTTTTACCTGTTACAGTAGTTGAAACTCAATGTTTTATACGTGAGAGCAAAATGTTTTACCCTTTTATTTTAAATATTTCACCCTTTTATTTCAAATATTTTTCACTCTTTTTATTTCGAATGTTTTACCTGTTAAAGACAAATGTTTCACCAGTTGAAATTAAATGTTTCAATAGTTTAAGATAAATGTTTCATCTGTTACAGTAGTTGAAATTCAATGTTTTATACGTGAGAGTAAAATATTTCACCCTTTTATTTTAAATGTTTCACCCATTTATTTCAAATGTTTCACCCTTTTATTTCAAATGCTTTTCACTCTTTTTTATTTCGAATGTTTCACCTGTTGAAGACGAATATTTTACTAGTTAAAAATAAATGTTTCAATAGTTTAAGATAAACATTTTATCCTTTTTATTTAGGAAAAAGTATAAATTACTACCATGAATTATTGCAAAAGTTTAAATAACCCTCTGAACTGTAAAACCGTTTAAACAGCCCCCGAAAATTTGAAAACCAGTTTACTGTGCAACTATCGCTGACGTGGCACGACGTAACGGCGGTTTCCGCTGACTGGATAATACACGTGGCGCTGACGTGGCCAAACGAGTTAAATATTTTCAGAAAACCCCCGCATGAAAGGTGTTCGATAAAATGCCCGCGAGCCGCGT
>KE372078.1:365048-383704 GCA_000418225.1 Zizania latifolia | reverse complement strand
CGGGGCGGCGTGGACTAGGGCCGGCGGCCGGCGCTTTGCTCAGGTAACCCTAGCATGCAAACATCTGGGTCTAAATGTCTAATGGGCTGATAGATTCAGATAATCCGGATTATCCGAATCCGAATCCGAATCCGCCGGATATCAGCAATATCATACTCGTTTCCGTATCCGAAAAAAAAATATCGGTATCCGAATCCGTATCCGAAAAATCCGTATCCGAATCAGAAAAATCCAATTCCGAATCCGTTTTTTCGGATACGGTCGGAAACTATCCGAACCATTTTCACCCCTACTTCTGAGTACTATGAACATATAAATGATTCCGCCCTTCCCATGTGGATATGTTTTCAATTAGTTGACTTGGGATTTGGGAAACAGCTGCTATATATAAATCTTTGAATTAATGAATTAGTTTTGAATGAACTGTAGCGATTGAAGGTGAGCTTAGATGCTAGATGTTCTAGCTATTTTACCAAATAGTTTGAGGATCTAGATGAACAAGTTTAACACAAAAAACTGATAAATATTTTTAAAATATTTTTTGATGTTTCTTATATAGAAAATTTTTAGATAAATTGCATCTAGATTTAAAATCGCGCCGGACCAGTAATCCACTTTTAAGCCCTTCTGAACGGGGCTAACAAAACAGGAAACATCTATTGTTTGCCTAGGAATTTTGTTGTAATAACTATCTGTCGCGTCCGCATGGTCCGGATGATTTGAGATCCTCTTCAGTCAACTTCATCGACTGCAGATGGTAGTCATCCTCTCCGTACCGTCCGATCAAAATCTGACGGTGTAGGAGAGAGGTTTCACACGTGGTGGGACTCACTTCGCAGCAGTTGAAGGGAACTTCGCATCGTCAGATCTGCGCTGGACAGTCCGGATCGACGACTACAGAGGACAGTTAGCCCTATAAAGTCAGAGGAGCTGGATCCGGTCCGGATTGCTCCAAGATCCGTGCAACATCCGTTCTTCTCTCCCAACTATTTGACCTCGTGTCTTTTATTAATTTTATTAGTTCTAGGACAAACAACTAATTGTATGAAATTAGAATATATTAGTTGTGCACACAGTAATAGAAGAAAATAAAATAAATTTAAATTTTATAGAACAAATTTTAATATAAAAAAATATATTTGTGGAAGTCTTTATGGAATGGAATTCGGGAAGTAGTAACATACTAGTACTATACAACATATAAGCAACCAACGTAGAACCGCAGCACCCCTCCTCAGTGACGCCTTACCCACTGGCCACTTCATCAACTCCAACGAATATAATTTTACCTGTCTCTTTAATTCCGTAAAAAACTTCAGAAGTACTTGTATTTGAAAGGAGGGAATAGTACCAAGCATCTAACCTAATCTGACTCTAACTCGTTTGGTCGCTAGGGTTTGAGATGGTTGGCACTTGGCAGTGAGATTACCTTCGGCTGTTTCCCTTCCTCAATCAGAAGCCGCTTGAAGATACCAAGGCCGAAAGAAGCTAGGCACAGGCCTCAATACTCAAACAAAATCCAGCCCAAATCCCAAACAAGTCCGCCAAATGAATTCAATATTAATATTTATATGCTCTCGTTTTTGAAAAAGATATTAATAAACCATAAAAATAACATTGTTTAATTACAACCAGTTTTTGTCCGGCTTTCAAAGCCCGGCTTGACCCATTTTCGAACAGGCCTGGAGGGGATCGAGTGAGAAATGATACAACATTTCCCACTCGGCCATGTGATTAATGGGCTATGCATATATGGAAAACTCGTACTCCCTTCGAAAAAATAACTTCATTTTCTAACTCTTCAACTTTATTAAAAAAATTCATTTCTGCTATACTAACTGTTGGGGTAAATTACTTTACTCTAACAAGGCTCTAATATCAGTGACTGCGAAGCCTTTTTCGAAGGTATAAATTCAGGTCCCGTGCAACTCTAAAAGCACAGCCTCCTTCGGCTTGCTAAAAGCGAGACCTCTGAAACCACATGCCGCAAGGCTCCGAAACCATGGTATTCCTGTCCCCTCCGACAAGACCTGAAGCCGGGTTCGTTCACATGGAGGGTTACTAAACTACCCCTATGTAAGATCACTGTTCACACTGTAATAGTCGGTTATAGGTAGAGGGTAATTTCGTATTACCCCATGATAATTGCGCCTATAAATATCCCTTCTCTTGCGGGGTAGAGGGGGATCGCAAGATGCGAAATATAAATAAAAGCTACTTCTGCTCGAAGGTTATTATCCATTCGGAGACGTAATAACGAACTACGCAACAGGTTTAAATGTTTAAGAACTTCGAATAGTTCGAAGTGTATATTTGAGTTCAAGCAGTGCTTTAGGCCTCCAAATGGATAATAACCTTCGAGCAGAAGTAGCTTTTATTTATACTTCGCATCTTGCGATCCCCCTCTACCCCGCAAGGGGAGGGGTATTTATAGGCGCAATTGTCATGGGGTAGTACGAAGTTACCCCCTACCTACAACCGACTATTACAGTGTGAACAGTGACCTTACATAGGGATAGTTTAGTAACCTTCCGTGTGAACGAACCCGGCTTCAGGTCTTGTCGGAGGGGACAGGAATACCATGGTTTCGGAGCCTTGCGACAGGTGGTTTCAGAGGCCTCGCTTTTAGCAAGCCGAAGAGGGCTGTGCTTTTAGAGTTGCACGGGACCTGAATTTATACCTTTGGAAAGGGCTTCGCAGTCACTGGCATTGGAGCCTTGTTAGAGTAAAGTAATTTACCCCAACAGTAGCCCCTCGCACGTAGCCCTTCGGTCGAAGAGGTAAAGTGCGCTCCCGACACATGGCAGTCCTGCGCACCTTATTCGGAGCCTAGACCCTCGAAGGTCATTGTAAAAAACGAACCCACTTCGATCATTAAATACGCGACGGAAGCCGACAAGACATCGTCGAAATTCCAAATGACGCCTGGCGTGGCAAACGGGCAGAAATCGAACCGTCGCCACGCAGGAGCACGACACCCTATTTTACCTTGGCCCCACTTGTCATAGACTCTGGAAGAGGCGCGTGAGGTGGTAAAAAATGACTTCGGGGGGAGCGCTTCGCCCTTTTACTGCCTATATAAGCCTCCTTGTGCCCCTAGGGTGCATTACGCCTTCCAGCATCTTTAGCTCTCATTTTCTCTCAAGTCTGAGCCCCTAGCTCTCGTCTTCGGAGCCCTCAGCATCCTCCTTCGGAGCCCCTAGCTCCTCTAGCCTCCGCAATCCTCTCCGTCCAGCCTTCAACCCACCGTAGCAGGATGCCGAAGAAGGCTTCGGTGGCGAAGGGCCTTCCTTTGGACGGAGGCTCTGGCTCCGTGCAGGTCCAGGCGGCGGCAGTGGCGGCAGCAACGGCGAAGACGGCGGTGAAGCGTTACGGAGCATTCGACCTCCGGCCTCCGTTGAAGAAATTCAAGCAGACACTGGAGTTGAAGAAAACGAGGTCCTCCATGGGCTCCGCCGAGGGAGCCTGCGTGGGAAAAGTCTAGAAAAAGGTTAAAGTTCGCATCGGGAAGGACGACGTCATCCCCGCCCCTCGAACCGACGAAGCGGTCATCTTTGAAGCCTTCTTCGAGGCCGGGCTTGGGATCCCAGTGGAGCCGCTGCTGGGGGAGATACTGCGTATGTACAACTTGGAGCTCCCCCAGCTATCTCCGAACGTAGTAGCGCGATTGGCCATCTTCGAGTGGACCATGAGGGCGGAGGGGTGCGAGGGTCGTGCGGACGACTTCGCGGCCCTTCATGACGCCAACTGCCAGCCGAAGAAGCGCGATTACGAAGACGGGGTCGTTAGGGCGCTGGCCTTCGACAGCATTAACTTCTAGCTCCGTAGAAGGTTCAACGACTCCTCGGCAAGAGCTTCGAACGATCGTTGGTACTCGCGGTGGGACCAACATTGGTTTTACATCACCGTTGGGGCGGACTCCCTCCTTTGGAGTACCAACGCCCTTATCTCGTACCACCGCCAAGCCCAAATATTGGTGGACTCCGCCACTATCAACTCCCGAATCGAACTGCTGAAGAGGGTGGCACGGAGGATGAGCATGAGGGACTTGGCGGAGGAGTTCATTACCCTCCAGATCAGCCCCCTCGGGCGTGCATGGACGAAGGGCCTTTTTCAGGACTCCGCATCCGGAGACCTAAAGGAGATCCCTTCGGATTTCCTTGGTAAGGCACCGAACCGAAGCTCATGGGTTAGAGTGTTTACTTCACAGTGCTAATAACTAGTCCTCCTGCATTGCAGACCAACGGGAGATGTTGACTCTGGAGGAGGCAGTCAGGGCAGCGGAGCGCGTCGTCGGAGCCCCCACCGTAGATGAACAGAGCTGGCAACTCGCCTTGGTCGAAACCTAGGAGAGGTACAGCTGAGTATGGGCTCGGCTGGGCGTGGAAGCTCCGACTCTCCCGGAGCTCCCGGACCCTACCCCTTCGGAAGGGAAGAGGAAGAGGGCCGACGAAGATGATGAGCCGCAAGGTTTGTTGCCGCAGCGCCCACGGGGCTAGTCTGGCTCCGGAGGCCCGTCGGATCCCCAGCCGAATGCGCTGGCTATAGTGGCCTCGGAGGTCACTTCTCTGTCGCCACGAAACCTCGCCCCCGAAGATGGGGCCGAAGCCATCCCTGCCGTGGCAGCAGCGGATCAAGGGGCGGAGGCCTTCGAAGACATTGATTGGGGTGACCTGTTCGATCCTCCAGGCCTGCCCAACCTCTCTCCGATCGCAGAAACCGGAGGTAACTTAAACATCTTCATATATATTTTTTCTTTGTGGTGGGGGCCTCGCTCCTAACTTAGATTCTTTTTCTTTTTGCAGGGGTTGCAGCGGTCGACGGAGGGGCCCTCGACAACCGCCCGGACGACATCGTCGTTGAGGTCGTCAACGAAGCGGAGTCGTCCAGCAACAGCAGCAGTAGCAGCGGCGACGACGGAGGCGACGAGGGGTCCCAGAGGCCTCCTCCGCAGATGGAGGCGACGACGACGAAGGTGGCGATGGTGCCGATGATGAAGCCGTTCTACCGTCCTCTTCGACCGCTGGTGATGGAGCCACGGGGCAGAGCCCAGCTCCAGAGGGGGCATTGGACAGGGTCCCCCTGCTGTGACCCTTCATCTCCCCAAGGGCACTCGTTGGGAACATGGTGTCCCAATTCTTGCGGGAAAGTGAAGGCCTTGCCAGCAGTGACTTGATAGCGGAGATGGCACGCTATCATCATGCCGACCTTACCTCAGCCGCCGAAGAGGCCTTGCTCCAGGTAACGGAGATGAAAAAATGGGGTCCATTTAGACGCTTGAGTTTTTCTCAGCCTTAACTATTTCCTTGTGCCTCAGGCCTTCGCATTGCTCCACGGGGCCGCCATCGCCGTCGACCGTCAAGAGGACCTTGTGGCGAGGGATCTCCGCACTTACCGCCGGCAAGCCTCGGAGGCCACCCAACGCCATCAGCAGGCGAAGGTGGCAGCAAAAGAGCTTCGGGCTGAGGTCCAGCGGGAACGCGAGCCCCATGCTGTAGTGACCTCGGAGGTCGAGGCACTCCGCCAGGCCAACAAGTCGCTCAAAGCTGAAGTCAAGCGACTTCGTGCCAATAACTTGGCCTTGGAGGCAAAGGGGGCCGAAGCCGAGCAGCTCCGCGTCGCTAACTTGTCCCTAGAGAAGGAGAAGGAGGCGAAGGGGGCCGAAGTCGAGTAGCTCTGCACCGCCAACTTGTCCCTAGAGAAGGAGAGGGAGGCGAAGGGGGCCGAAGCCACCAAGGAGGCGGACCGGACCATCGCTACGCTCTTGGGCGTTTTGGAGCGCGTAGGGACTGATTGCCAGACTTCCACTTTCAACGCCAAGGACCCTGTGCGCCAGTGCCTCAGATTCCTCCGCACCGCCGCCCGTGTGACGGAGGATGCCTTGGTGGGCTTCGCCCAGACGGTGGGCAGAGTCGTAGGCCAGGGAGTCCTCTGGCTCCTTCATGAGGCCAGATGCCAACACCTTCCCACGGCGACCTCCGGTAGCCAGGTGGAATTCGGGGGACCTTGCTTGGTGGCGCTAGCCCTGGAGGTCGCTGCGGCGTGGCGCCCACTTCAGGAGCCCTGGAAGGTCCAGTCGCAGGAGGCAGCCTTCGAGCTCCAGCAGACCCTTCGGCGCCGTCATGCGGGGACGCACTCTTCTTCTGCTGGCGTGAACCCTCCTCCGAAGATGTAGATTTTAGGCCCACTCCCCCTGTAATACTTAGCATTTGCAATGTAACTTCGTATGAAATATTCATAATGAAATACATGGGTATTTTGAATTCAAACTCCAGACATGCATGCTGAAATTAATATCGAAGTACTCGAAGCTTCGGAGGCACTTCACCAGCAATGGGTAGTGTACGAAGTACATAGGTCCGAGGGCCGCCCTCAATTCAAGATGCCTTGAAGTCCCACCGGTGAAGTAATTCCCGAGGTCGCCCACGAGCTACTAGCCTCCATTAAGGCCGAGCCCCCTCACAGTTCTTCTTCGTCTCCGAGCCTAAGTACTTTCGAAGTCGTCCCTGCAGCTGGGAGGGCTCAGCCTTCGAATAATGACGAAGCCCTGGACTTCTCAGCATTTGATGCGGAGGTACCAGCTACTCGGACTTGGGCAGACTTGCAAGAGGAGCGAAGGGCTAACAAGGCGGCGAAGCGTGGACGGCCCCGGTCTGGCGAGGATTCGTCAAGCCACGGTGGACCTCGTCGCAAGAAAACTAGCAAGAAGCGGGGGGTCAACTTTCTCAGCGACGCGGGCCCACTGGCTATTGGGTTTTGACAGTGCTTTTTCGTGAAATTAGTAGCCGGAGTGTATTGATGTACCTCGGAACTATATTTATGAATTCAGCATTCAATAAATTTGTTATTATTCGAACTTCGCATGTTTGACGTACCTCGTACTTATACGTGTAGTTCGTTTGATCTTGTTGTGATGAAACTATGCCGAAGCATGTCCCGAATGCGTGTATAGGTGTCGGCCCCCCTTTGCGCGGAGCGGCTTCGAGTACCCCTGTGGAGCCGTTGCGCGTATTGCCACGATTGCTAACGCTATGAATGCTAGGGGACATGCTTCGAAATGTAGACTTCGAATACAGGGTCACTTTGGACCGTGCTGGACGCTTTGAGTGGCTGGCATTCGGAATCCATTTTTTTGTATCGCTCCGGGCCCGGAGGCCCTTTGCAACGGTAATGGTGGAGCGGATCGCACCGATTTTTTTAGGGTCCAGCATGGGACCCAAAGTCAGTGCTGTTAGCTATACTTCGGGGCGCGACCCACGAACATTGAGCTTCGGCTTTACGGCAGCGTGCGAGGCACACTTTTACATGTTAGACTTTAATTTGTCTCGCGCCAAGCCAGTGGCTTCGGGTAGCGGAATATGATAGGTGCGAGACACCTAAAATGTGAAATGGCCTTGTCGAAGGTGAACTTGAAGGAGCTTCGCATATTATTAAGAACAATCAGACATAGTACCGCCGAAGGTGTTCTGCATGCCAACTATGCTTTAATTCTTCCCCCTCTAGAGTGCTGAGCCTGAATGATCCTAGCCTGTTAGAGCGAAGTACGATATATGGGCCTTCCCACTTGTTACTCAACTTACCCGGAGCACGTACAGCCCGAAGCACCAAGTGCCCTGGCGACAAGGGATTTGGCTTCACCTTCGGATCAAACCACGTCTTTGTCTTTGCTTGATACTTCGTCAGGTTCGCCACGGGTCGGAGGCGTGTCTCTTCAGATAAATCAAGCAAAACTTCACGCTCATTGCCGGATTCGGGCAGCATTGTGCGAAGTGAACCCCCCTTGAGCTCCGTTGGGGTCATGGCTTTGTCGCGCGAACAACAGCCTGAACGGAGTGAAGCCTGTTGACCTTGACTGAGTGGTCGTATGGACCATAAATTTTTTATCAGTTCCTCGACCCACAGTCCCTTTGCGAGGCCAACGATCCAGCGATTGAGACCTGCCAAAATATTACCATTGGCCCGTTCGACGGCTCCGTTGGATTGTGGGTGCCTAACAGCAACGAAGCACAATTCAATGCCTAGGGATTCGCAGAACTCCCTGAATGGCTCCGCATCGAACTGTGTGCCATTGTCGATGGTAAGCTACTTGGGTACTCCAAATCTGCAAATAATATTCTGCCAGAAAAATTTCTGGATATGCTTCGAAGTTATAGCAGTAAGGGGCTCGGCTTCGACCCACTTTGAGAAGTACTCAACAGCTACCACTGCGAACTTCAAGTTTTCTTTGGCATGCGGGAATGGTCCGATGAGGTCCATTCCCCACCGCGCTAATGGCCATACCGGCGTGATAACTTGCAGGGGGGTCGATGGTCGATTGCTTCCCCTAGCCATCCATTGGCAGGCTTGACATATACGGACGAGGGCTTTGGCATCGGCCATAATAGTGGGCCAATACAATCCTTGACGAAGGGTCTTACCGGCCAACGCCCAGGGGGCGAGATGACTCCCGCAGAGACCTTCGTGTATATCACGGAGCAGCTCTTAACCTTCGGCCGCAGAAATGCAACGTAGAAGCGGAGTACATACCCCGGACTTGTATAACAAGCCCCCTATAATATGATAATTGCGAATTCGATGCTTTAGCCTGGCGGAGTCAAATCCACCACGATCAGAGGCTTCGTCAAGTAACATGGCCATTATGAGGCTCCGCCAGTCATTGCTCGTGCAGAGTACCTCTACTCCCTCCGATCGGGAAGCTGACGGGGCTTGAATTTCTTCATAAAACGCTCCCTCGGGGAGCTCTTGACCTCCAACGGCCGCTTTAGCGAGGGCATCAGCATGATGGTTCTCGCCTCTTGGAATGCTCCTGATGGAAATCCCCTTGAAGGCCAACTCCGCCTTGCGAACCTCCGCTAAGTACTGAGAGAGGTCAGGGTGCCGAGCTTGAAAGCTTTTATCTACGTGGCCAGCCACAATTTGAGAATCAGTTTTTACAAGCACCCTCGCGGCGCCTAACGCTCTGGCTTTTCGGAGGCCTAACAAAATACCCTCGTACTCTACAACATTATTTATAGCTTTAAAATTTAACCTAGCAGAATATGAAGCCTTTTGGCCGAAAGGTGAGATAATTACAACTCCTGCACCGGCTCCGGAGACCTGATATGCTCCATCCGAATAAATGGTCCAAATACCTTCGTTGGGGATTTCGGGGGACCAGACCGCGGAGGGGGTCCATTCTGCTACGAAGTCCGCAATTATTTGTGACTTAATCGCAGTGCGTGCCGTGAAGTTTAGTCCGAACGGAGCCAGCTCGATGGCCCACTTGCCAATTCTACCTGTAGAATCTTTGCTACGGAGCATGTCCCCGAGTGGGTATGACGTCGACACAATAATATTGTGCGCAAGAAAACAATGCCTTAATTTCCTCGAAGCCATTATCAAAGAGTACGCCATTTTTTCGAGCTCGGTGTATCTTGTCTTGGCTCCGGACAGGACCTCGGAAACGAAATAAACCGGTCTCTGAGCCAATCTGCCCTCGAAGTTCGCCTCGCGAACAAGGACAGCGCTTACCGCGGAGGCCGCAGCCACGAGGTATAACAATAATGTCTCTTCAAGCAGTGGAGTAGTAAGCGTCGCCAAATTGGCGAGGTACTCCTTGATTTCGTCAAAGCTCCATTGGTACTCCGGCGTCCACGCGAAGTCCTCCGATCCTTTCAGTGCCTTGAATATCGGCAGACTTCGCTCAGCGGAGCGCACCAGGAAGCGGCTGAGGGTTGTGAGGTGGCCTACGAGCTTCTGGACCTGTTTCAAATTTTCAGGTAGAGCCATGCGTTGGAGCGCGCTAATTTGCGTGGGACTGGCTTCGATTCCACGACTCAAAACCAAGTACCCGAGCAATTTTCCAGTGCAAGCCCCGAAGATACATTTCTCGGGGTTCAGGCGAACTCCTACCGAGCGGAGGCTTTCAAAAGTCTCCGCTAGGTCTATGCTATGATCACGCTTTTAGCGCTTTTAATTACAATATCATCCATATAGGCCTCGACATTTCGGCCCAGCTAATGCCCGAGGGCCTTGGAGATCAACCTAGAAAAGGTGGCTCCAGCATTTCTTAAGCCGAAGGGTATTTGCACATAACAATAGACTGTCAATGGAGTAACGAAGCTTGTCTTATCTTCATCTTCATGCTTTAACCAGACCTGATGATATCTGAAGTATGCATCAAGAAAGCTTAACAGCTCGGACCCCACAGTGGCGTCGATGAGTTGATCAATGCGAGGCATGGGGTAGGGGTCATGGGGGCATGCTTTATTCAACGAGGTGAAATTAATACACATGCGCCACTTCCCCATGCTCTTTTTCTTTACGAAGACGGGGTTCGACAGCCACTCCGTGTGACTAACTTCCCGTATAACTCCTGCCCGGAGTAGCTTTTCTACTTCGGCCTTAGCCAACTCCGCACGCTCGATGGACAGCTTCCGTAGCCCCTGGCGCACCGGCCTCGTCCTAGGGTTGACCAGTAGCGAGTGCTCAATGACACTTCGATCAACCTCGGGGATGTCTTCGTCTGACCACGCAAAGACATCAAGATTGCTTCGGATCGCCCCTTCGAGTGAAGTCATGTCCTCTGGATCTAGTTCTCCTCCGAACTAAATCGGGTACTTGAGCCCCCCTTCGATGAGAATCTTTGTGATAACTTCTCTGTCAGGCCGAGGCTTGAATGCGGGGCCCTTGACATGGCCCTGGGCTTCGTCTTGAGGTTGCACATTATGTACCTGGCGAGGTTCGAAGGGGTAGTATGGCCATACTCCACCCTCCGGGCCACACTCTGATCGCCCAGCACCGTAAGGACTCCGCCTTGTGTTGGCAACTTTAAGCACAAGTAGTTGTGATGTGCAATAGCTCCGAACTGATTCAGAGTCCCCCTTCCGAAGATAGCATTATAGACGTACGGAGCATTAACAGCATCGAAGACAACCTCCTCCGAGCGCGAGAGGCTTCCTTCTCCGAATGTGAATTGAAGGCCAATTTGCCCCACCGCCTCGAGAGGGGGTCCTGTGAAGCCTTGCAGGGGCCTCGCAGCCGGGAGGAGATGCCTGCGGGGAATACATAATTGATCGAAGGCGTGCGCGAAGATAATGTCCACCGAGCTTCCTCCGTCAATAAGCACGCGTCGCATCTCGGTGCCTGCGATATCAACGGAGATGACAAGGGGGTCCGCATGTGGGAACTTGATACCAGCAGCATCTTCGACCGAGAAGGAAATGGGCACATGGACCCACTCCGGCATCAAGGAGGCGGACATCGAAGTTCCAACGTGCCCTACTTCACGGACATAATCTCAACGTTGTCGCTTGGACAAACTCCCTAGGGTCCCGCCGCCTGAGATAGGCAGGACCACTCTCTTCTGGGGCTCGGGAGCGTTTTTGACCTTTGGTGGCGGCATCAAGTTTGCCACCGGGGCCCGGGGCCTTGATTCATCCGTTCTCGCATGCCCCACAGCTTGAACATGCTCCGGTCGCGTGGCTTCGGGCGCCCGGTCTGTAGTTCCTCGGCCACTGGTTCGCTCAAGATACTCCCCTCGCAAGGCCATTATTGCTTTGCAGGTGTCGGTGTTGTGGCTTCGGTTCTCGTCGTGGATGTTGCAGAAGAAAAATTTGCCGGGAACGAAGGGCCCTGCTGCCGGCTTCGCACTGGCCTCCCGCCCTCGTCCTTGAGCATGCTGGAACTTCAGAGTCCTTGGCTAGGAGATGTTCAGCACTTCGCTACGGAAGTGTTTGCGGCTTCGTCGAGACTACGAAGGGGGCTGTTCGGCAAACGTCGACTTCGTGGACCTCGAGGTGTGGACCTTCGGGGCTTGGATTTGGATGGTGGCAGCGGCTCTTCGGAGCTGGCCTTCCTCAGAGCGGGCATACTCCTCGAAGTACATCATGAACTAGGCCACCAAGGATATTGGCTTCCTATGAAGCTTGTCCAAAAGGCCCGCATTAGTCACCCCTTCACGGACAGCGTCCACAACGGAGGAGGTAGAGAGGCCCTTTATCTAGGACTTCGTGAAAGCGAAGCGTTGTGAATACTGCCTCAATGTCTCCCTGGCTACTGCTTTGCTTGGAATAGGCTTCCGGATGACATAGGGGCGATGAAGGTCCCTTGAAAGTTATTGGTGAACTTCTTGCGCAATTGTTCCCAGGACCTCACGGAGCCAGGTTTCAGGGACCAAAACCAACGGAGGGCTATCCCTTCGAGGGCCAAAGGGAAACACTTTGCCATGGTGTCCCTTTCACCTCCGCTAGCCTCGATGCCGAGGGCATACGAACGGGCGAACTCATCAGGATCGGAGTCCCCGAAGTACTTGGGGAGCTTCGCGGCTCGGAACTTCGAATGGAAGCGGACCATCTGCAAATCTGGGTGCAAAGATGATCCTTCGTCGAAGGAGGCGTTCTGCCTTCGTTCTTGGGGTTCCTGATCACAATGGTCGCTAACGGTGAGGGGGGCGGGCAACACCGGAGGATCTTCGGTAGTGTGGACCTGGCTGGCCGTGTTCTGCCTCCACCTCGCGACTTCTGCTCGGAGCAAGGCCAGCTCGGAGGCCTGCTCACTCTCCAGGGCTCCCCCTCGCCCGGAGTCCGGCTCCGGATCTTGCGATCGAACATAATCTGTTCGCAGTGCAATTGAGGGCGGGGGCCAGCTTCTCGGGGGTTCGCGCCTCACGGCGGTCTGGACGCAAGCGGCCCCGTAGCGGGGTCCTCGGGCTCTACGCCAGGGGCGGACCCTTCACCCCCGGGAATAGCACCTTCTGCTGGGGGGGGTTCGTTCGCTCCGCAACGTCCGAAGACGGAACCTCCGAATGTGCGGAGACCAGTGCTACCCGAGGTGATCTCCGGGTAGGGGCTACGCTCTTGTTCTTCTTCGAAGGCATGGTCCGAAGGCTGGTGGTAGATAATCTAGTTTTTGGACTAAGTTCCCCATGGACGGCGCCAACTGTTGGCGTAATAATGAATTACAACAGGTTTAAATGTTTAAGAACTTTCGGATAGTTTGAAGTGTATATTTGGGTTGAAGCAGTGCTCTAGGTCTCTGAATGGATAATAACCTTCGAGCAGAAGTAGCTTTTATTTATACTTCGCATCTTGCGATCCCCCTCTAACCCGCAAGGGGAGGGGTATTTATAGGCGCAATTGTCATGGGGTAATACGAAGTTACCCCCTACCTACAACCGACTATTACAGTGTGAACAGTGACCTTATATAGGGGTAGTTTAGTAACCTTCCTTGTGAACGAACCCGGCTTCAGGTCTTGTCAGAGGGGACATGAATACCATGGTTTCGGAGCCTTGTGACAGGTGATTTCAGAGGCCTCGCTTTTAGCAAGCCGAAGGGGGCTGTGCTTTTAGAGTTGCACGGGACCTAAATTTATACCTCCGGAAAGGGCTTCGCAGTCACTGACATTGGAGCCTTGTTAGAGTAAAGTAATTTACCCCAACACTAACTATTCTGGGTTGGCAAATTAAGAAATTTTATTGCTTTAATATTTTTTATTAATAAAGGCACTTTAATATTTTACTCTCACCACCGATTTATTTCTTTTTTTCTTCATGGACTGCACCATTGAAAAGATTAAGAAAAACAACGTAGCAATATAGCTTGTGTCAGATTTTGTTACTAAAGAATTTTAATTTCGTACTTCATGCTAGTTTTTAATTAATTTTTTTGAAACTTCATATCGAGAAATGGGAATTTTCTACTCAATTATGGAAAGTTTAAACTCATTTCCCGAAACATTATCTCAGTTTTGTAACATTTCAACACATTTTCCAAACTTTTTTACTCAATTATATGAACTTTCATTCTGCTCAATTTTGGAAAATTTCAGCTTCTTTTCCAAATCTTTTACTCAATTCTATAGACTTTCTTCTCGCGTGTCCGCGCGTCAACTTTTCTGACAATGAAAAAGTAGCGGTTAGAAACAGAAGAAGAAAAGCCAAAATATCGATGTGGCCCCGGCCTCTTGACTCGTGTGGACAAGCATATAGCCATGTCGAAGCGTACTTCATCCCAATTCCTCATATCTATCATGATAATATCCATATTATCATACGCCAATATTTGCTTTTAAACTAGTTTCTGGAGAGTTTCACAAAAATTACTGCAATATTATCTTGCAGGCTTCTACTAGCTATACCACAATAATGAAAATTAAAGATGGAAACCAAAATTTGCAAACTACATAGACACATTATTTTCCTTCTACTAAAAAGTTGAAATTAAATTTTAAAATTTAGTTTGAATATTATATTAGCATTCTTCGTTGTTTTTTGATGGTGTGTGCGTGTATCTCTCTTTATAAATTAGAAAAGAAAATTAAGCTATGTTTAGAGGGTGTTGAACTTCTGAAGCACTGTTCTTCAAGATGTTACTATCAGTTAAGTGGATAATGGATATATAAGTGGCTCAAATAATGGATGGATGTCGGATTGATCATACTGTGTAAGCTTTTGCTGGTCTTTACGGTACTTAATTTACACTTGATTTACTCCATTTATTCTCTAACTTGTACTTGGCCATCATTAACGCATGTTTATCAACACCAAATAAGCAAGCTAAGAGAATATTACGAGTCATGCATGCATGTGCCTGCGTGCACGTACGTACGCTGGAGTACTAGTAAAATTCAAATTGAACAAATTACGCGAAATGTTGGATTTGACATTGCCATTTTGATATATAACAGTACATTTTGCCGGACCACAGCCATCGATCATCGTTGTGATCCGCAGGTTACATTCAAGGTAGACACAATGGCCAGGGGCGGATTCACGTGGACGGTAGGTAGCGTAAAGGACACAGGGTAAATTTTTGTTTTTCATTAGTATAGTTAACCTAGCTACAGTAGGGACACCCTAGCTAAAAAAATTAGGACACCCGTACCCAGTCTAGCAAAATATTACAGCTATTTCAATTTGGACTGCTATTGTCTATTTTGGACTGGAGGAATGAGGGGCCCATTAGCAATTACCCAACCAGGATTAAGCCTAGAAATACCATGGGATGGAGGCAGGAAGCTAGATCGATCAAGGGTTTCTTCACTTTCTTGCCTTCTTCTCTTCTCGTTGTTTTCTTTTGAGTCGCTCTTTTCCCTGAGCATTGAGCGACGCCGCAATCTAGCAATCTAGCGACTAGCATTGTCCTGCACTCTCCACTGCGGGTCTGCGGGCTGCGGCACAGCCAGGCGCCGGCACTGCCCAACATCGGAGCAACAGGCCACTGATCAAGCACTAAAACTGAAGCCTGAAGCTTGAAGAAGCCTGAAGCCTGAAGGTATATTCAATTTCTTTGTGAGTTTGTGATGCCTCGATTTATTTTCAGCTTCTTTTCTAGGGATTTAATCTAATGGGGCTTTCCTAAAAATACAGGGTTAAGTGTTTCTAATTTGATGATGCAACTAAAAGCAAGTGACAAACATATGGCAGAATTTTGATAAAAAAGCACAATGTCAAGTAAGTAACAATCTTTTATGTTGAAAACTTCAAATAATTTGTTGTATAAGTACCTGATTGCTGATGGTATGTTGAAAACTTCAAATAATTTGAAAATGACAGGACAATTTATGGAGAGGTTTCTTAACATACATGCACAACCTCAAGAAGAAAATGAACCCCCAATACATAATCAGAGTGATGTCCATGCTCTTTCTCAAGGCCAGAATAATGAGACAAGGAATTCATCCTTGGAAAATATCAATTGGGAAGAGGAAATTGAGTATGATCCTGGAAAAAGGAGGAGAATAGAGGAATGCCCTCCTAATCAAAAGGATATGGTAAGAAGAAAGTATCTGGATAGAGGGCTTTCCCAACCTTGTATTTCTAAATATCCAATTACAGTTATTGGCGGTAAAGACAGAAGGTTTAATTCTAAATGGTATGAAGAATTTGGGAGTTGGCTAGAATATAGTGAGTACAAAGATAGAGCATACTGTTTTTGCTGTTTCCTATTTAGGGATCCTAACAAGAAGGCAGCTGGGTATGATGCATTTGTTACAACTGGATGGTCTAGTTGGAACAAAAAGTTTGGATTAAAGAATCATGTGGGTGATGTAAATAGTGCTCATAACCAAGCAAAGAGAGATTGCGATGCCTTATTGTCACAAGACAATCACATTTATGTTGCACTAAAAAAACAATGTGATGCTGATAAGATTGCTTATCATACCTGATTAAATGGCTCAGTTGATGTTGCTAGATTGTTATTGAAACAAGGATTGCCTTTTCGGGGTCACGATGAGTCTGAATCATCCATGAATAAAGGAAATTTTAAGGAATTTCATGCATATACAGCCCAACAAAACCCAAAACTAGGTAAGGTTACAGCCCATAATGCTCCGGGTAATAATCAGACGGTGTCTCCAGAGATTCAAAAGGATATAGTTCATTGTCTTGCAGCTGAAATATTGAAGTCTATTCTTGAAGAAATTGGGCATGATGTATTTTGCTTGCTAGTTGATGAGTCAAGAGATGTGTCTTGCAAAGAATAAATGGCAGTGGTTCTACGATATGTAGATAATCATGGAATTGTCAAAGAGAGGTTTGTTGGCCTTGTTCATGTCAAAGAGACAACTTCAGCATACCTCAAATCTTCTATTGATGCTTTGTTCATGAAATATAATCTAAGCATGAAGCAACTTAGAGGATAAGTATATGATGGTGCTAGCAATATGTGAGGTGAGTTCAACGGTTTGCAATCTTTAATTATGAGAGAAAACAACTCAGCTTATTATGTCCACTGTTTTGCTCACAAGCTACAATTGGTTATTGTGGCTGTTGTCAAGAAGCATAAAGGTATTGGTAATTTTTTGATATGATTTCTGTCCTATTAAATATGATGGGTGGTTCTTCTAAGCGAAGGGACATGATTCGAGATATAAATCAAGAACTTATGCATAAGGCCTTAGGTTGTGGTCTACTTAAAACTGGGATAGGTTTAAATCAAGAGCTTAGTCTTCAAAGACCCGGTGATACCCGATGGAGTTCACACTACAAAACTCTTAAGAGTTTGGTTGATTTATTCCCAACAGTTATCAAGGTTCTAGAATATGTAGAAGAAGAAGATAGGGATGACAAAAATAGAAGCCAAGCATTTGGGCTTCTAGTTTATTTTCAATCATTTGATTTTGTCTTCTATCTGCATCTTATGTTGACGGTATTATCAATCACAAACTCCTTGTCGTTAGTTTTACAACGCAAAGATCAAGATATTGTGAATGCTATGGCTTGTGTGAAATCAACAAGAAATCTTTTGGATGATCTTAGGAGGCATGGTTGGGAATCTGTGTTAGGACAAGTTTATGCATTTTGTGAGAAGCATGATATTTCAAAACTAGAAATGGGAGAATACTATGTGAATCCAAAAAAGCCCCGTCAAAAAACAGGAATTACCAACCAACATCATTATGAAGTGGATTGTTTTAATAATGTCCTTGATTGGCTGCTTCAAGAGCTTAACAATCGCTTCAATGAGAAAACATCTAAATTGCTTGTCTACACAGCTGCTTTGAGTTCAAGAGACTCATTTGATGGATTTAATTTGGAGCATTTGATGAGCCTAGCTAAACTTTATCCAGATGATTTTGATGATGGGCAATTGAGGGACCTTGAACATCATCTCCGTCTCTATATTGTTGATGTGCGAGCTGATGAGAGATTCTCTCATATAGAAACTATTTGTGATCTTTCTCAGAAAATGGTGGAAACAAGGAAACATATTTGTTATCCATCGGTTTATCAACTATTAAAAGTAGCATTAGTTTTACCTACTGCAACTGCCACAGTAGAGGTGTTTTTCAGCCATGAAGATTGTTAAAACATATTTACGCAATCGCATGGGTGACAAGTACTTGAGTGATAGTCTTATTTGCTATGTGGAGAAAGGTGAAATGGACAAAGTCACCAATGATGTTGTAATCAAGCGCTTCCAAGATTACAAAAGGCGGCGTATTGAAGACTAAAACGTAATGTATTTACTTTCATGCACTTAATCATTACTGATATAGATTGAACACTCTCTAATATTTCCTCCTTTTATAGGCTGGCCACACACTATTATGGTTAGACGTTGTATTTTGTTGCTGATGATCATCATTTGTATGCATTTTATCATATATCCACTTTTGTTATAATTACTATTTGCTACCAGTAAAAAAGAGGAACCTTTGTTTTTAAATATAAAATTGATATATTATTATGTATGGGACACCGGGTCATTTTTGTTCTGGATTCGCCCTGACAATGGCCATCTGTGTACCCTTACATGTACTGATCAGATTTTTTTCCTGTTCCTCCCTGTGTGTACAGCCAGATGTTGCATGCTGCATGCAATCAAACACTTCTGTTTTTTTTTTTGTGTGTGTGTGTGTAGATATAACTAACAATATGAAAATATAGATTTTCTGATGTAGCAGTGTGCTTTGTACTTTACATGATATGAATTCATCGCACACGTCTACTGTGTGTGTCCAACGCGTCTTTTTTATTCTTCCAGGGCACCAAACAAAAGCACCTTATTGTCTATATTTATGTATGGGTGGTGTCTCTGTTCTTCGATAGATAATGTTTTATATATATATCATGCAGTTGAATCTCAAAATCTGAAATCATTGTTAGATTAAAAATATTAATATTTATTATATAAAAATGCTATTAATAGATTTATCATAAAAACACTTTT
>KE372078.1:347474-364783 GCA_000418225.1 Zizania latifolia | reverse complement strand
CTCGCCGTATCGGATCTTGTGGCTAGAGGTGATAACCCTTTGTTTCCCTCCTCGCCTCGCAGATTTCAAGTGACCGCAGCGGCCGGCTCGGGATGGTAAGCCGTAACCCCCTCACTCCCTTTCTTCTCTCCTCCTCATCTGGTTTCGCTTGCTCGATTTGGATCGATCCAGTTCCGGTTCTTGGTTGGTTGATCGATCGATCCTGGTTTTGTGTTTGCTGGAGCAGTCGGGGCGCAAGGAGACGGTGCTGGACCTGGCCAAGTTCGTCGACAAGGGCGTCCAGGTCAAGCTCACCGGCGGCAGGCAAGGTTGGTTGCTGAATCATTTTCACCTGTTTATGTCTCGCTTCTTGAGTCCTGGTCGGTACGGGCATAGTCTGGAGTTGGTTTGATGGATCGTGGAATGGCATGCCAAGAAACCTTGCAGCGGTAAGGGCAGGAGATGCTACTTCTGCAGCAAAATCGTAGGGTAGGGCTAGAACCCTAAAAAGTTCTTGAATGATACATCATACACAGCCTGGTCGAAGCTTATAGCGCATAATTATGTGTTGTTAAGCTTGATGGTAAAATTAATAATAATGTTGGTGACTGAGTATTATGATTTCAACATGCCCTAGTTTTAGTTCAACATGGGGACTTAGCAGAAAGTTCATGGATTGCTTCTGGAACGGGGAATTTTGTGGTCTAGGCTTTCTGAGGGCAAGGTTTTATCACAAAGTGGCCTTTTTTACTATTTCTTGCCAAGGATCCTGCAGTTCATGGGTCACCTAGTTAAGAAATGTTTCCAAGCCAGAACCACCTTGATCTTGTTTTGGGCAAACGAGTAGCTACTTTATCAATTGACACTTCCTAATTGTTTAATAGTCTTTCTTAATGAATATGTCTGTAAGTGAGCTCAACTCACTCTCTTCAACACCGATTTCAGTGTTTCAGTGTTCTATATGACACCATATATTGACCAGCATTCCACTTGTATTCATTCAGAATTTCAGCAACACCAATATTCCATCATTGAGAGGATTTTCCCTTCTAAAATCTTACTGTCTTCCATATTTCTCTCTCATGCCCTTCCTGCCTTCCAGTTCTGATTTTCAATCTTGTATGCTGACAGATATCAAATTCTGCGAATGCATACTTTTTGAATTACACCTTGTATTCTGTTCGTAGCTAACCTCATCTAGATAATAAGGGTCACTCTCATGGTTGCTATTCAGATAACTGTATGATGAGTTTCACATTTCATGTTTTTTGTATTTATCAATATCATTTCATGTACAGAGTAGTAAAAGACCATATGCTATCTGCATACTGAAGTAAGAATAAACTCCTTAAAGCAGATGGGCGACCTGCTCCTTATGTAGTAACATCTCATGTTTTTGCATTGTTTGCATGTAGGTCAGTAGTAATATTAAGATAAAGATTGAAAATAGTCTCACCTGTTCCAAGACCATTTACATATCCTGGAGATCACATTTGCTAATTCACTTTGGTCCTATATTTCCTCCTCACCCTTGCTGATAAAAAAGATGAGTCAGCATTAAGGTTTGCTTCATTACGATGGCACTATTTCGCTGTGCTAAAAATTAAAACAATCAAGCCCATGGTCCGAAGACATGCTCGTAGAATGGTTCCAATTTACAGAAAACCAGAAACAACTCATGTTTTCTTGCAGTTTGTTGTAACTTGTAATACACTACGACCATACTGCACTCCATAACTTGGCATTTCTACACCTGCAGTTACTGGGACTTTGAAGGGCTATGACCAGCTTCTGAACTTGGTGCTTGATGAAGCGGTTGAATTTGAAAGAGGTACTGCTGCATATGTTGCATAGTTTTATTTGATCCATCAGTTTGGACTATAAATCACAAATTTATTTATTTGGTCATTTGGTGTTGAATCTTGACTGAGAAGAACTTTCCATCCTTCGTACATCTTGTTTGTTTATGCTGTTACATTCAAAGAAGGTTGAGCTAAAATACAGCACAATAATATTTTATGAATATCATAACACATATCTAATACTTCCTGATGTAGGTGTGGTACATGTGTAGATAATGATAAGAAATACCTTATATTCTCTTTTTATGAAGTTTAATGAAACTCACACTTCACACTTGCTGTCTCATTTTGTAGAGCAAGATGATCCATTGAAACTATCGGGGAAAACCAGACAGCTTGGTCTGATTGTAAGTTTCTTTACAGTATTGATTTCAATATCCAAGACTCACTTTTGTCCTGTATGATGTATATGAATTATAGATTGGCGATTGTAGTTCCATGAGTATTTAATGCCATCCTGTATGATTATTATGCATGGTGCTAGAGTGTGCCATAGTTGAATTTTCTGAAATCTTGTTTCGATCAGATTTGCAACGGAATAGCGGTTAAACAAAAAAAATCACAAATCAAGAACCACTACCTTTCATGTTTTCGTGCAAATACTCGTCCATCCCTGCTATCTGTTTATTATTGGCGGATTTCATCATCCTGACTCCTCACCTCCAACGGCTGTTTGTTGTAGGTCTGCAGGGGTACAGCAGTCATGCTAGTATCGCCAACTGACGGGACTGATGAGATTGCCAACCCTTTCCAAGCTGATGGGGCATAAACCTGACCTGCGTGCTGCGATGTCTCTCGTAGTCAGCATCCATGCCCTCTAACCATGACCTGGAGAGGCTGATCTCCCAGTAGAGGCCTTGGTATTAGCTCATGTGATTTGGTGCCAGAGTCTTGTGTGACTTATGGCTCGTACTAGTGATTTCTGAAGATCCTTGTTTTCTGTCAGAATTCAGATGATATGAACTCTGGGTGTACCCTTGTTTGGTCACGCGTTTAGTAGTGTGCATGGTCGGTTTCCTCAACTCCGGCGAGTTCTCTGGTCGGTTGATCTACTCCGACATGAAAAATGTGTACGGAAAAATTGGTTTCTTGTTTTGGCATGTTCAAAACTATAAACGGCTTGAAAAGAGAAAACGGCAAGTTTTTCAAGCTCCTATAATTTACGTAAAAACTTTCTATACCAAAATTGTTATAAATACAGTTTCATTGTCATATAAACTCACAGCAACTGCTGCACAACAAGTTGAGATGGCCGAGTTGGTCTAAGGCGCCAGATTAAGGTTCTGGTCCGAAAGGGCGTGGGTTCAAATCCCACTCTCAACATGTTTATCTTTTTTTCCTGCACTCATCTAAATCTTTATCTTCATCTTTGTCATATTCTATATACGACAAGCAGTTCTAAAAATTATATATCATAAAAATAAATATCACCAACTTATATATAATATCATAGCAAATCTCATGTATTTTACTATACTGCTGATCTGTATGTAGTTAACACGTCCCTACTCGTTCTCGCTATATCACAACACATTTTGGCTCAAAAATAGTGAACAAAAACAAGTAGTAACAGCATGCAAGGGAAATTCTGAGAGAAATCTCCGACCAGGAAGTTCGACAGCAAAGTTAGCTTGAGCATCAGCATCCGCGTTAAATTCCAACATATGAACAAGAAAATGTGACTGACATCAAGATTGAAGTTTTGGCTACCTGTATGGACAAATTTTCAAGCCAACACTAATGCGATTTAATATGTTAGCAAAAAGTGATGATCTCCCATTCATAATTTGGAGTTGCAATTGAGTACAGAAACATCAGTTACCTCCTCACTTTGGGCACCTGCACTTCAATTTCTAATAAAGCTGTGAATTGTGACCTGTCAGTTACCATGAAGTGAGTGTACGAAACTCTGAATTATGTTTCTGCAGATCTGAAACGAAATCCAGTAGCTCTTGAGAATAAAAAAAAACACCATTTTTGAGATGTAACTGTAATAATAATAAAAAATCAAAATATCAGAGAATACGTTGACCGTATTCTCCAAAAAAATGACTTTTTGATTCGTTGCTTGTATGATCGATCGAAAACCGTGGTTACGTAGATCTCGTCGAGACGATTCCATTTTTGGTATTAAACATCTATTTCGGACATCCGATGAATCGCAGTGGGATCGATAATTCTCGGCCGTCGATTTCTTTATAAATTAAGAAAGGAGTTGGCTGGAGGGATCACCCTCTGGAAGTGTCCAGCGCCCTCCCGTGCAGCATGGTGCTCATCCCACGTCTCCTCTCGATTTCTTCTCGCCGTTGAATCTTCGCCATCCACCACATGTTTTTATTTCTGTCGATCTCATCCACGTGCTGCAGTTGTTATCTTCAGTTGCTCCTTTTGTTTTGGTCGCATATATTATCGTATGGGGCTGCTACCGCTTAATCCATCATTTGCCTCTTTGTTGTTTTATCGGCCGTTTCCACTCCTTCCTCTACTCATTCTAGGGTTTTCCAATTGCTTATCCGTCATTTTGTACGGTTAACCGCCCACCATGTGTTCGATGAAATGCCTATGAGAGTTTACATGTCATTTTCCTGTTTGGATTTAGTGGAAGTAATATTTGTCACTTGCAAAGTGACATATTGTTGAAGAGATGTTGTTTTCTTTAAGAAAATCCAAGTTTAGTTACTATGGAGTAGACCAAATAACATCGTATAAACGACGTTAAAAAGTGTAGAAAGAATGTTTTGATGTTGCTTGTACCTTGGTTGTGTAATACTAAACATATGTTTATACAGGTGGTAGCACTTCTGAACGCACTTAAATAAAAATTTTCTTTGTCATCACCATTATAAAGACAAGTAACATACTATGTTTATATCCATGTCTTACTTCTTTTATAAGTTAATTAAACTTGAGATATTGCTTTTGAATTTAGCCCATCCATATTTATTTGGGCTATTTTGTTGATATTATGTTTCATCAAAGAAAAATATAAGAATTGACGTCAATTCACATGCATATATATGCACATATGCATTTCATAAGGTGATAAAGGCCGGTCACTGCCATCGTGTGTGACTCCTACCGGTACATGAAGTTACATGAGAGGCTAGTATATCTAGCACAAAACTCTCAAATGGAGTTGCATCATAGCATTCTTATATTCATGTGATGATTAAAAGATATAGAATGCTGAGAAGTGAAAGTCAATACTATGATAAGTGAAAAGCGTATTGAAGATTGTGGTTGATGATTATAAAATAACTTGTGAATAAGTGAGATATGTTTATATTCATAACTGTTGCTTGCTGAGCTTCTCTCACCCTTTTAAATTCTATTTCAGGTTTGTTTACTCGGTGAATCTTTTGGGTATGGGACTTGTAGCGGCACATATCACTTCACCATCCATAATTATAAACCAAATCATATTTAAAATATACTTGTTTTGTAATATGTAGTTTATATTGTAATAAACTGATATTTTAAGCAAGTTGATTTAGTAAGCATAGAAATACTCGTGACTTTGTTCTGTGAGAAGTTTGATATCCTTTTTGTGATATGTTATAACTACCTGTGATTGTGTTGTGGATTACATCGCAATTACAGAGAAAATATTGCTAAAATTTTTGGTTTTAGCTGTTAATTGCTGATTAGATAGGTAGGGCGTTACAGTAACACTGCAAGAAACATTTGCAAAATGGAGCACTATTGCCGGCCAGACACATGTTACCATTTCAATTTCCTTCAGCTCCCATCTGAATTCATGGCAAGATTCAGAGTTATAAGATCAGGTCACAGGTAGAATAGAATAATGACATGGCTTTCCGATAAGCCTAAGTATCATTTTTTAGTTTAGCGTTGATGATAATATAATGATATGCCTGGTAATATTAATATATCACTAAAATTCTAAAATGTTACGTGACAAGTTAGGGGTGACATGAGTGAACTAAAATACTCTACATTGTAACTGTGAAAATCGTCTGCAAACTGCAAAGCAAGGCAGGGGGATCGGATAAGGTCAGGTACTCGGGTCAGTTGCAGACCAAGAAAGAAATAGTAAAGCCTAAAAATGGATTGAAAAGGGTAAGACTGGTGTAATAACAGTGTTAGCAGCATGGGCAAACTGAAGAACAAGAGCAGGCAGAAATGCCCTAATTTTAGCAGTTGTTGGGACATGTCAAGTGAGGAGACAGAAATAGAAAGCTGCGTCTCCTCCATTAGTGAAGCCATTGGACAGCGTTGGGACGCTGCATTGCTCTCCATATAAGGAAGGGGGCACCTTCTCCTACAAAGGAGCCGGGTCACCACCACTACGTCCTCTCCTCTTCCTCCTCCTCCATTGGCACAGCTTTCTCCGCAGCAATGGCGGGCGGCGTGGTGGTGCAGACGGTCGGGGGCAAGACTTACCCTGGCCGCATGACGGCGTTTGTGTTCTTTACTTGCCTCGTGGCGTCCTCCGGTGGGCTTATTTTCGGGTACGACATCGGCATCTCCGGCGGCGTGACGTCCATGGACTCGTTCCTGAGCGAGTTCTTCCCGTCGGTGTACGCCAAGGCGAAGGCGAGCAAGGACACGAACCAGTACTGCAAGTTCGACAGCCAGCTGCTGACGCTGTTCACGTCGTCGCTGTACCTGGCGGCGCTGACGACGTCGTTTGTGGCGGCGTGGGTGACGCGGGTGTTCGGCCGGAAGTGGTCCATGTTCTGCGGCGGCATCACCTTCCTCGCCGGCTCGGCGCTCAACGGCGCCGCCACCGACGTGATGATGCTCATCCTGGGACGCATCCTGTTGGGAGTCGGCGTCGGGTTCGCCAACCAGTCTGTGCCGCTCTACCTGTCGGAGATGGCGCCGGCGAACCTCCGTGGCATGCTCAACATCGGCTTCCAGCTTATGACCACAATCGGCATCCTCTCCGCCAACCTCATCAACTACGCGACGGCGAGCATTGAGGGCGGCTGGGGGTGGCGCATCGGGCTCGGGCTGGCCGGCGTGCCGGCGCTCATCATCACGCTCGGCTCGCTCATGCTCCCCGACACCCCCAACTCACTCATTGCCCGCGGCTACGCCGGCGACGCCAAGCGTGTCCTCGTCAAGATCCGCGGCACGGACGACGTGCACGACGAGTACGAGGACATGATCGCCGCCAGCGAGGAGGCGAGTGCCATCGAGCACCCATGGCGGAACATCCTGGCGCGCAAGTACCGGCCCCAGCTCACCGTCGCCGTGCTCATCCCCTTCTTCCAGCAGCTCACCGGCATCAACGTGATCATGTTCTACGCGCCGGTGCTGTTCCTCACCATCGGCTTCGCCGGCGACGCGTCCCTCATGTCCGCCGTCATCACCGGCGTCGTCAACATGGCCGCCACCGTCGTCTCCATCGTGACCGTCGACCGGCTGGGCCGGCGAGCGCTCTTCCTCCAGGGCGGCACGCAGATGTTCATCTCCCAGGTGGTGGTCGGCACCCTGATCGGGCTCCAGTTCGGCACCACCGGCGTCGGCGAGATGTCCCGCTCCTACGCCATCCTCCTCGTCCTCTTCATCTGCCTCTACGTCGCCGGCTTCGCCTGGTCGTGGGGCCCGCTCGGGTGGCTCGTCCCCAGCGAGGTGTTCTCGCTGGAGATCAGGTCGGCCGGGCAGAGCATCGCCGTGTGCGTCAACATGCTGCTCACCTTCCTCATCGGCCAGGCCTTCCTCACCATGCTCTGCCACCTCAAGTTCGGCCTCTTCTACTTCTTCGCGGCATGGATGGTGGTCATGACCTCCTTCGTCGCGCTCTTCCTGCCGGAGACGAAGGGGGTGCCCATCGAGGAGATGAACCTCGTCTGGAGCCGCCACTGGTTCTGGCGCAACTACGTCACCGTCCACGACGTCGCCGGCGGCAACCGCAGAAGCCATGAAGTCTAGCTAGCTAGCTAACACTCTCTCTCTCTCTCGACATATATACACATATATATAATTAAATTGGCAGCTCGTGTAATTAGTTTGATGCAAGAATTAAATTAAGTTCAAAGCATTTTTAGAATTAATTTGATAGTCGTTGCATATTTGATTTGATTACTTTCTCGTAAATTCTTTAATTTGTAGATGTTTTTATGGACAATTAATACTTGTAGCCGTGTTGTTTTCGAGGATGACTTGTACTTGTAGTATAGTGTTCTTCGAGGGAAATGCAGCTTGATCTCGCAGAGCCATTTCCTGTAGAGGTTTCAATTTGTAGCTAGCTATGTTGTTTATCCTTGTACAATTATATTTGGTGAAATTTACAAGCCCGATCTTAAATTTGGGGGTGTTTTTGAATGTGATTCATTTGATGCATTGGTAATTAAATTTGTTTTCCTATTTTATAAAAAATTAATTTTAGGATAAAATTTATATATTTCTATCTGTAAGGTCCTAAAGCAAAAATTGCCTAAAAACTACGAAGCAACCTTAACGTAGGCTTCAAAATTATATTCTAAAATTTAAATTAAACTGTAAATTTTATTTAAAAAATCGGATACTTTGAGCAAATTCTCATGTTGATTGGAGATATAACGCATGAATCCACCATCCCATCTAAATTGACAGAGTTGTAACAACAGGATATTTTCACATAACTATAGATAATTTGACAAAATTATTATAAAACTCTATACTTAGCTTAGGATTTATAAAAAATGCAGATTGAAGCCATAATATAGAAAAAATATATATTTTAGTGGTTGATCTCAACTACTATTCTCTAGTGGAACTTTTGCTTTATGTAGTTTAATTTGGATTATTCTTGCGCTAAATATCTAGTTTTTAAATATTACATTTGAAACCTGTAGTTCTGTGATAAATTCGATTTTGCAATATTCTGACCTGTAGTTTATGATAATTTTGATAAGTTAGACATATTTATAAGAAATTTACTCAAATAAAAAAGAAACATAGAAGAACAGCCGCTTGGGCCATCTCCTCCGGCCCAACGGCTCACTTCCCACCGCCATCCTCCGCCGCCGCCTCCGCTGCCGGCGGCGTCCACCTCCACCCGACGTCGCTTCCCTGTCCAGGCCTCCCTCTCGCTGTCCTCTCCTCGAGGCTTCCGGTTCCATGAAAAGGGGCAACAGGTATACGAGCTCGTGTTCGTTCGACTTGGCTTCTGCTTGGGATTGGTCTGGATTTGAATCTCAAGGAGCTTCGATTTGATACTACTTCGGCTGCGGTTTTTGCTTTGAAGCAATTTGAGTTCGATGCGCGAGCGATTCCACCTCTGACCACATTCATCTCGAACCCCCAGCGCATTCCCTCGCCGGCGGCGGTGGGCAGCCAGCAAGGGTAAGACGAAGAAGAAGAAGCACAAGCCAGCAGCCGCCTCCGCCGGGGGAGGGGGTGCTCATCGTTGACGAGGACCCCATGTGGCACAAGCCCATGCAGATCAAGGAGCCCCCGTCGTCCGGTACGCAATCTTCAAACCCTAGCTGTGTTCCCTGAGGTTGTCTTGTCAAATTTGTGATTCCTACGGGCTACGGCTTTGGCCACCATTACCATCGCAGCCACTAGTTTCACCATCTTTCTTCTTCGCCAACCGTTCCTTGCACTCAGAACACGTTAGCAGTAGGTGCTCACCTCCTCGTCCACCCTTCAAAGACTGCTCGAATGTCCTTAAGCGTCCAATCGCCTCCACCATGAACATCCTTGACACATCGCCAAATTGTTCGATGGTGCCGATGATTTGAAGGAACTTGTCGGGGACATCGCTGAAAAGCTTCTCCGCAACAACATTGTCCTTCAGCTTGGCTCCGAGGGAGTGCATCTCCCCCACCAGTGTTGTAAGCTTCTGGGAGAACTCGGCGACACTCTCAGAATCCTCCATGTACAAGCGGTCAAACTGTCTCTTCAGCGCTTGCACACTTGCCTTCTTGACTCGATCCTCCTCGACATTCATCTCTTTTATGGCCTCCTAAGCTTCCTTGGCCGACTCCTTGTCCACGATAGCCATCATTATGGCATCTGTTATAGCCTGAGAGATGGTGACCAAAGCTTCATTGTCCACTTCTTCGGCCACAGCTTCACCCTTGACCGCCACCCACACACCAAGATGACGTAGGATGATCTTCATCTTCATAGCCCACACACCGTAGTTGGTGTCTTTCAGCATTGGGTACTGCATCGTGACCACTCTTAGTCATGCTGCCACCATTGCAGCACCTTGATCGCTGCCGCTGCTGCTGCCGCTCACACCACTTGTTGGCGTTCCCACTAGCGACTTGTCACGAGCCATCACCTTGAAGCTCCGATACCAATTGTTGGCACTCTAAACACACATGTGATCGCAATGGACACAACTCACACTTTCATGTGAAACACAAGGAAGAAGAAGATGAACACAGCTCAGAGTTTTGTGGCACCACACAAACTTGTGCCTTTTCTCTTGCTTTTCTTTAACTAAATAAGCTAGTTACAATGCTTTAAATAGAACACAACACACATACGATGTGCAATGCAGCAGCCCAACTATCTCTGCCGCACAACTCTTCAAGCAGGACCATGTTGCTGCTACATGCAACAACACAATAGAATCCAAAGCAAACTAACTATATATGCATGCATGCACTGCACTACTTCTTATTCTAAACGTGCACATGCCAAACTCTGCTAATCATAATGCATGACCACTAATCAACTGCATGGTCGCTAATCACATGCATGGTTAACCAACTCTACTTAGACACGCATGCGTAGGCACTTAACTTTTGGCTGCTAATCTGCCCACTCCGCACTCCCTGTGCTTCTGCTGTTCAGCTCGCTATGCCATGACGCCACACATACAACAATTAGAGCTGGTGCCATTGTCTTGACCCAAGACAAAAACTATGCGAATAAAAAATATGATCTAACATCTAAACAACAAGATTAGTTTCTAACAAATATGAATCCATGAAGACAATTGTTGGAGTTAAGATGAATATGATTTTTTATTGGAATCAGGTCAGTTTTGTGGAAATAGCATGGAACAAATTTTGCCAAATGATGGTTGAATATGGTTTGGTCACCTTTTCCTTCTTCCTGACTTATTTGGAGTTTGGAGTTTGGATTCAATTCAACAATATGATCTCTTTCTTGGATGCCACTGTTTGTACTTTGTAGTTAATAACTGCTGTTCTACATGTTGGCAGGAGTAACATATAGAGTGGGGTAAAGAGTTGGTGCAGAAGCGAGAGGCTGAGGCTAGATCACTGGAGCTCGAAGCTGAGAAGAGTAAAGCCATTTGCATGAACAAGGTACATACATGATCCTGCTGCCAGCTGCCTTAATGTTCAGAATTTGCCTAATCAATAGTATAGTTCTTGCTTTGAACAAACTAGTGATATTGGGTAAAAACATCTCTCTCTGTGTGTATTGGTTTATTAGTTCTTTGTCTAATTTGACGGCATGGAAACTTCCATTTCAATTATATTTGAATCGCTTTGCATGTAGGGATGACCCTGAGCTTGACACCATGCTAAAAAACAGAATCCGATGGGGTGATCCAATGGCTCATCTTGTCAAGCTAACTGATACTTTTGATTTGGATTGGTTCAGTAAGTTGAACCCATTGAACACTATTTCACCTGGCTAATTGCTGATATGTGTGTAAATGTGTTGCAGAGGAATGATAGACTTTCTTTTGGAGGACTTGGGAGAGGACGAAAAGATGAAAGAATCCAGCTTCCTAGTTCCCCAAAATATGCGTGCCTAGTCACAGCTGGCTGAAACGTGGGGTAGATCCTCCTCCAAACCAAAGCCTGGTTGTCACCGGGACAGAGTGGATCACAGCAATGGTATGTGCCTTTCAATGTTTGGATGTGAAGTCCTGCAACATTCTGGCTAATATTATTTGTTCAGACCTTAGATTGTGTCCAATGGAATATTTATTTGCAATTTTTTACCTTAAATCTGGCCAATTGCACTTATAAATGTGTTACCATGTGCTGCAAAAGGATTTGAGAGGGATATTGTTGGTGTGTAATAAATTATCATACGACAGGTTTAGTACACCAACAGATATGTTTAAGCTAAAAAACGAGAAGCAGGCTATGGAGCTAGAGGCCTACCTTTGGTCAGTCTCAGATATGTGAGCTCAGCTGTTCTTCAAAGAAGCCAAGGAAGCTTGTGTGCCTTGTTAGATGAATTATTGAGGTATACTACTGTTAAAAGCTTGGAAGGAAGGAAGCTGCAAGCCTCTCGTGTAATGTCATCACAGGTGAAGCACCGTGTTCTGGCAGCACAAATTGCTTGAAAGCTCAAATGGAGCATCACTTCTGTTGCGCATTCCCTTTCCAGGATGCATGCATTATGTGGAAATGTGGAATGACAAGTGAAGAAGTTAGCATCAGGCAACTTCTTATAGTTTACTGCAATCAATGAATGGATTATCTATAAGAAATCGCCTATTTTTTCAATGCATAATAAAATTTACTAAGCAAACTTTATTATACATTGTCTCTCTCCAGTTTTGCTATTAGAATTATTAGGAAGATTTCTGTCGATTACACATTTACACTATGCTACTTTGGGAATTCTCTAAGGTTGGGAGCAATTAAATGAATATGAAAAGTAAATTGAAATGTAATAGCTTATGTATTGGAACTCTTATATTAGAGGAAATTTTTATATGAGGTCTAGCTCATGTTTGGTCCCCTCCAAAATCTGTAGGTAACTCTAACATTTTCTTATCATATTAGTTGAGTGTCTGTGCGTTGTAACGAGAAAAAATTTTACAACATTAAAAAAATATTATGTAAATGATATAAATAATGAAACAGAGGAACGTGTATGTCGATTTTAAAAGTAGTATAGATTTCACTGACAATGAGAGATCGTGTGTTAATGAGAAATATTATAGTGATGATAGATTCACTGTTATCATCACATCACTAGGTATTTTTAAAGTAGTATGGATAAGATTTCTCGATAAATACCTAGAACAAGGGAAGTGTTTACACCAAAATTTGACACCTTGTATGTGTTTAGTTTTGGAGTATAAAAAACAAATTCAAAATCGAGAGCTTGTCTGGAAGTTCAAAACTTCCAGTATCATCCCGGATCTTCCGACTCAAAAAATAATTTCAAAACCAAGATACTTAGAACTTCTGGTACCCTTTAGAACTTTTGGATGAACAGTAGCTTTCGAACTATGTACAATAACTTCAGAACTTTCAGTTGAACAATAAAATCAGGGGATGAACAGAAACTTCGGAACTTCTGGGTTGGATGTTAAATCCAAACCAAGGACCCTTACGGAAACTTCTAGATTAGTCGGATTCATAGATCTTGAAGATATTTGAATTGGTTTGGATAGATTTGGGTCCAAATTTGAGGGATCTTGACCCATACATGAGGCAAGACCACCCTCCTTTTTCTTCTTTCTTTTCATGCCTAGCATTAAGAGTAATGTTGCTTTTCTTTATTGATTTGCTCATAAATCATCTGCTTTTTGTGTCAACAGGAAGCAAGCAAGCTAAACCTGCTGCAATAATGTGATATGCCTCTTCTGTGGTCTCCTAGGTTGGAAGAGATCAGCTCAGTCATGCAATGCCTTTATTTCATAGGAGAATAAAGTCCGATGTGCACATTTGGTGGCCTACATTTTCTTGTTTCCTTCAGCAAAGATCCTCACATCAGCTAGCCAGTGACATCTCTCATATGAATGGACCACACATTCCCTAGGATTTCTCTGTCCTACCAGTGAAGATTATGACAAATTTTCAATGCTTATTCCCTGCTCCTCTCCATTCCTTTGCCATGGCCAATCCTGCCTTCTTCCCTGCAATTCAATGCATCCTCCAATGGTTGGCAGCTCAGCTAGGACTAATGGAGAGGGACCCATTTTTGCAAGGACCGTCCTTAGGGGAGTACACACCCCTTTGCAACCACACGATCAAGCAGCCCGTGATTGGGCCATCTCTTTGTGAGGATATTAGGTTCCAATTAGGATGGTTTTTGTAAAATTAAACAGTATAAAAGATGATGTAGTAATATATTAAACAGGAAAAGGATAGAAAATGGGTCTTCCACGAGACTTATTATTACACATTGCCTAAATCATGATAAGAGAGTAGTTGTATTAGATTATCATACCGAATTAGTAATATGAGCATCGAGAGAGTTAGGTATAGGACTAGTTTCTTGGTGACATGAATGATATAGAAATTATGACTGCCCTCACTGTAGACACATTTTGAGATATGTTTTTATGCTCTCATCCTTCAACTGTAATTTCATGGATCTAAAAATACCTAAACATTGGTGACATTAATGACCGGTGTGAATACTTATCCGCCGTTGAATCATGCTTTAAAATTAGCGTAGATCATCATGAATGGTCCCGAGCAAATTATCATCAGACATTCAGACAGTTCAATGCAGCTCACGTGAAATTTCTCAAAATATAAGCGCATGTCAAATTAATTACACTAAAAGTTGAAAAGGGGTAACTAGTAGTAATCCATCACTGAATCACGCTTTAAACTGGCCAAGATCACTGTTCACGGCCCGTGCAAATTGTCATCAGACAGGTCTCAAGATAACTTGTAAAATTTCTCAAAATATCTTGATAGAACTGTGTGCCAAATTAAATATGCAGACGTGTAACTTAAGAATGGCATGGGTTGATGAGACTTGAAGCTTCATGTGAAATGAGAGGTCTTTTAAAAATGAGAACCGATGCAATAAAAGAACCTAAACTGCTCTCTTCCCTTTGCTCTCCTATTGACCCAACCAAACCTGCATATCCTATTTTGCAAGCGGCTCGTTTCTAGTGATGTCAATGGCGTCTATCCCTTTCTCCGATAGGAAATTGTCCTATTAGGGGATGGAAATATGGTTAATTTTTTCCCAAAGGTTTAACGGAGAAAATCTCTCTATCGAGTATGACATATGTGGAGATGATTCATTATCATCCATCTCTGTTTTTTCGTGGGATTTTGAATAAATGTAATTTCATTTAACTGATTTACTTTAATTTAGATCCTAACTCACTCCATTACCTAGCTCTAGCTCAATCATTCTAGTCTCTCTGGACTACTTTTTATTCTCATATGGGGACGGGATCCTGTCGAGTATTATTCCGTGCACGAGAAGAGGAATTGGGGAAATTTCTCCCCCATGAACAGGGACAGGGATGAGAAGATGAACAAAGAATTTTTTTTTTTCCAATCCATTCATATCCCTACTCGTTTCGAAGCAAATCTTCAGATCAGCAGCAGCACGGCAGCATGTGGCATACATGATGTTCCCGTACAAAAACGCCAATGGATCACCAGCTCCAGTACTCTGCTAACTTTCACACCACAAAGCAAAGCAGCCAAGCATACATGCATCTTCTCTCTTCTTTTTTCCTGTTTTTTTTTTTTTTAATTATGTGGCGAGTGATGTTTGATAATGACCTGGGTGATGGTGAGATCAGGATGGAGAATTTGATGCCCAGTACTTATTGTAGCATTTGTGTGTTACTTTCACTCACCTGATGAGTTCAACCTGGGCAAGTTTTCAAATGAGGTTACTTACCATATTTCCCACCATGCCAGATTTTACATTTAAGATCACACTGATTTGACCACATGGGTGCCCATACAACAATCTCATTCTAATCCCACAGAGCCTACCAGGAATTTGAGATCATTTTTGTAGTAGCATGTATGTGGAATTTTGCTCAGATGTTAGAGTAAAGTGTCCTTTCAGAGTTTCAGGCTCCATTAACCATGAGAACTGTACAAATTCAACAGCCATCCCATTTACAGAATTCTGCACATTTTAGACAAGATTATGATTTCTGAACAAGTTTATAACTGAGGATAGGGCGCAATAGAAGCATTCAGACAGTGAAACCATGGAAGAATGTCACTGCAAATGCAAATGAACTAAACACATGAAAATATTTTTTTTTGGGGGGGGGGGGCACAAGCTCTAGAAAGCCGGCACAATCACAAATACTACCAAGTTCTGGGACGGCCGCACGATAAATCGAGTCTGCAAGTTCTCGAACGGAAGGATGTGTGTGCTCAGTGGAGGTTTGATCTTGCAGTGATCCACATCTCCTCAATGCTTGGATACACCAAAAGTGACCTTCTAATGTAGTTAGCATCAGCATCTACATCATCGTTTAAAGTTGCCTCAGGAAAAGCTGCGCAACAAAAAGGATAACATCAGCTACTTTGTTGATAAAAGAGCACTGATCAAGGTTGTTCAATTTTAGCCACCAAAAGGACAAGATGAAATCTTTCAACCTTCAAAAAATGCCAATTCCAACTTAAATCACTAGAGATACATGCATATCCCTTTTCATGTGGAAAGTTGGAAACATAGAGCACTAAAACAGCACTATACTGTTTGACATGAACTGCCACTCCTCACCAGCCATGTACATGGCACTAGGCTCAAACCAGATGAAGGCAAATGAGAAATGTAATGCTTTTAGAATCCAAAAGTTAGTTTGCTATCAGTCCACAACAACACTAGTGGGATTGCAGAGTACTCCATGCATCAAATGATAGCTCTCAGCATGGCAAGCAAATCTATCTCCTTATGATGTAGGCATATAGCCTTTCACCAGTAGAAGCTTCACCACAGTAAACCTAGAAGTTGCTATCAACCTCTCACTTCAACTTTACATCAATTCACTCATCTTGTTTGTAGATGCAGGGCTTGAGAATTATTTGGAACAAGAAGATTGCAAACTCACTCATTTCGACCAATGGCGGCATTGAAGCGATTCCTCCCCTGCGTGCCGCTCCCCAACGGCGCCGACCCTGACCTGCGGAAATCTGACGGCGATCTCTTCCTATGCCGGGGGGCGAGGAAGCGGCCGCCGTTACGGGAGGAGGTGGCCTCGTCGCTCCGGCCACCGTGTCGAGCAGACGACGCGTGCCGGCACAAGCTCGGCTGGGACGTCGAACACCGCTGGTCCTCCTGTAAAAAACACAACGGCATTTGCATCAGACGCGACGCTCGCATCACAAGTTTTTGCAAGAACATGATCTACTGGTTTTTGCCTCCGAAATTGAAAGAAATGATCGATCTTTCGTGCCAGAATTGTGAGGGAAGCGTCTCAAATTGACGAAAACGATCCAACTTTGCAAGATTAATAGCGGCAAAATGGGTAGGAAACCAGATCAAGGGACAGGGAGAAAAGTGGGGTAAAGGCGGCACCTTGACGCACTCGGCGTCATTCGCGCCGTTGGTGGCGGCCTCCCGGCTGCTGCTCGACGTGGAGCTCGCGACGGGCGGCGGCGTGGCCTCCGCCTCATCCGCCCACGGCACGACCTGGTTCTCCCCCTCCCCCTCTTCCTCCTCCTCGTCGTCCTCCTCCTCCTCCATGACCACCTCCTCATCGTCAACCTCCTCCTCGCCCTCGCGGCCGTCTCCCTCGCCGGCCATCTCCTCGTCGCCCCCGCCCCCGCCACCTCCTCCACGCCCATGCCCGCCTCCTCCGCGGCGGACGCACCGCTCGCAGAGCGAAGCCGTGGG
>KE372078.1:308361-325592 GCA_000418225.1 Zizania latifolia | reverse complement strand
GGTGGCAGCGCCGGGAGCGCAGTGGTCTTCCTGGGAGATGGATGACTGGGAGTTCGCGGACTGGAGGGACGTGGCGGTGGCGGAGCCCGAGGAGACGGTGGCTGGCAAGCCGAGGCTGGTGTTCGCGCCGCCGTCGATGGAGGAGGCCGAGGAGGCCACCTCCGAGCTCAGGGACGCCATAGAGAGGTGAAAATCGCAAATTGACGCACTTATTTTGTTAATTCGTTCAATTTTAGCTCAAATCAGTCGGGACGGCCGGATATTTCCCCCCAATTATTTTTAGGGTTTTTTTTTGGGGGGGCGGTGCGGGGAGGGGGGTATTAGATAGGATTTCTGAATGCTTTGGTGTGATGATCTCGATTATCAAGAAATTGTATGCTGTTACTAACATCTTCGTTATGATTTGCTGGCTTGCGAGAGATTGGGATTGCCATTACGATTTCAGAGGTCAGCTTGCTTTAACTTGTGGATGTTAGTGAAGTTACATGGTTTCTTTGGGGATTAAGAAAAGATTTCATATTTGTTTAGTCAAACTGTCGAATTTATGTGTGGTGTGGTGAACTGGTGATCAACCATGGTACGGTTGGGGGGGGAGGGTTCTGCTCATTTTTCGTTTGAGAATGACGGCATAAAAAACAGATTGTGCTATGTTGTTGTTGATCTTTCAGTGCTACGAAGTTAAAATGATCTTGTGTGTTCAAAACAAGTATAAACAAAATCATTATTTACTATTGTTGCTAATCTCTCTCCACATTACTGCCCCATCAGATCAAACTGAAAGGTGATTCCAGTGCTTGGTTTGATAGCAATATTTAAGCTCATGTTTGCTAATTCAACAAGGTAATTGTGGAATAGGATGTGACTTATACCTATCTCATCTCATGCTTTGCTGGCAAGAGAAAATCTTTTGATAATTTCATTAAATCTTTTTGTTCACAAATTCATTAAACTTCATATGATGCAATGCTGTTTTTGTAATTTGCATATGCACGGTCATCCGATACTCCTTTATCTTTGCATTTAATTTGAGATCAGTTCATGTTTATTCTGTTTTTACAATATGGTCGGTTGTAGGGTTTATTTTTCTGAGGCTCCTGTAGAAGTTGTGAAGGAATATGATAAAGAGCTTAGCAAGCAGGGAGTTGATGCCATAATTCCTGCTATGCCAGGACATGTAATGCAAGCTTTTACATTGTTGAAATCAAGCCCAGAGGCTCAGGTCTGTATCATATTACTTTGTTGCTGTTAGTTTTGGCAGGCTGTGCATTTCATATTTTCTGTTTTTTGAATTTGGATATCACATACTATTTTGGTAAATATATATTTTGGGGGAATATACATACATCAGTTAAAAGTTATTCACTGTTATTGCCGAAGATTTGTTTTGTTTAGAAACTTGGAAAGCATCAACTATTGTGTGGTTTGTTTACATTACTTTTATGCTATGTGTATTTGTATTAGCGTGCATATTTTTCAGTTACCTAGTTTGCATAGTAGTGTTAGTGTACTCTGTATGGAGAGTTTATACTTCCAATTACATAGAAGCACACCACACTGACACATTATTATTACACAATCTGTATGCTGGTTCGCCATGGTGTTGCAACATTTAATTCAGCTTGATTCATCCTGATATACCATGCTTCAATTCACTAATCCTGTTTTTATTGTTCTCCAGGGTGTTGTTGCGGCCCTTGCATCAGATAAAAATGTCTGGGAAGCAGTATTAAGAAATGAGAAGGTTATGGAATTTTGCAAGACCCAGCAGCAAAGTATGAACCACCTTAGGAGCAAACTCTATTACCATTTCCTTTCTTGAGGAGACCCGTACGGCCATTAATTTTGTCTTTCCCTTGGTACACAGCTTTGATGCATACTTTCCCTGAGGACACTGCCACAGTAGAGTCGCCGGATGAACTTGAAGATGCAGCCTCAGTGAATTCATCCCCCGGGGAACCTACAGGCTCCCGTTTCTCCGACTTTGTAGGTAATGCAAAGAAGACGGTGTTGGATATTGTTGACAACATAACCCAGTTCTTCCAAGATATGTTCCGCAACACCGCAGAAGCTCAGGGTGGAGCAGGCTCATCAACTGGAAAGGGAAGCTCCCCCTCGTTCGTGGAGATAGCTGAAGGATCATTCGTCGCTCTGGCCATAGCCGTCATCCTAGTTATTCTGTTCAAGAGGGCGTGAGATTTAGCTCAACCCTCTCTTGCGAGCGGTAATACTTTTAATCCGTCGAAATAGCAAATCGTACTCAAGTCTGCAATGTAATGTACAGCTTGCCGTATGCGTCGTTCAAGCTTTATTTGAGGATACATAATACAATATATATAAAGACTATGCATCTTGTGCTAATGTCTGCATGGTATGTTCATATTCACCGAATCATGGTGATGTTTCCTTGTCTAAATAAGGATAGATTTCAGAAAACAATAGATGAGCTGGGCAAAAGAAAAATAACATAAGGGTGAGTGAAAACAAAAAAATATTGGGGTGTCTGTCAGACAGCCTCTGGGCCACCCTGACCCGGAGTGAACCAGGCAGGAACGATCATCTACAGCCGTCGGATAGCCCGAAATCGTGCGATCCTGGCCGTTAATCACGCTCTGGACCAGAGGCCACGTCTCATCAACCAGACTTGTTTGCTTGCCTCCTTATTGGTAAAGGATGCAGCGGTACGAGCCTATAGAACAGATCCTGTTCAAGTAAGGTCGTGACGCAACCTCCCACAACCCAGCTTATAAGCTGCGAACGCTTCGTCTAAACTGGGGAGGTGGTACTAAAATCTGTGCAGCGCGACGGCGCAGCGCTCCGTTTCAACTGCGATGAAGCACTGGCTCGCAGCCCATGTTGACAAATAAGCCCAACAAAGCCCAGCCCATTTGAGATGTTTCTCCAGTTGTGGTTGTTTGCAACAGAAGTGAACTCGAAAAAAAAGATAATCCATTGATTAGCTTGTATTGAAAAAGGCAAATGCAACCTCGCAAATTTGATTGATTTCCTCCTAAAAAATTATACCAAACTTATTTGGAGATTTGAATATGATATACGCTTATTAGCTAACACGGGCATCATTGATTGAAATGCAAAACACTGTCACTTCATTAGGTGACTCAGTTCAAGCTTCAATTGTGCAAAACTTTTATTTTCCCAGTAAAATATAAACCAGATTGATTAACTGAAATAGTGTTCAATTCATATTTAGATCTAGATTTCTTGTAGCTAGATTTAATCGTCTTCATATAAAATCTGGAGCGACTTTAGATGATCTTTGAGAATTCTAATATTTTTTTGCCATAGCTTAACAAGAGTAAATAGTTTGTTAGCATACCGAATAAAATGTACTATGTAAACCTACACAATGGCAAACAAAGGTCTGTTTTTATGTGCTCTTGCTTGTTAGGTTGATTTTACCTCTTGTAGCGTCGTTATACAACAACATATTCACTTATGACGTGACATAAATATGGGATCTCAATCTATTGCTCATTCCATACATTGACACTTTAGTCAAATAATGCACATGAATGAATTGTACCTTTATCAAACCTATAACATTTACTACTCAATACGTTTATCCATCTACCAATCTAGCCAGCGAGAATCGCTAAATTCCATATCTATTGAGTTTCACAATATAAAACAAGAATATGCATTTGTTTTGAGAACTTTAATTCTAAGAAACAACTACTGATATCTGGCCAGTGAAATCTAGAGAAGCTGATGTTTCTTAGATTATGTTTATAAATTCTAGTTTATTTCTAGATTTTAGAACTATTGAGAGCTCCTTTGGAATGGAGTATTTTCAAAAGAAGTTTGAAGGGTTTGGTTTAATTACTATAAAAATCCTGTAAAATTTTAGTGTTCCAAAGTTTCACAATTTAAAATTAGAATTTAGACTATTTAAAGAGCTTTATAAAATATAAAAGTAGCTATAGCTATCAAAAACTCACGGGATGAGGCTATAGACTATGTGGAAAAATACAAAATATTGAGAGATACATCTGACAAAATCTCCCCAAACACGCCCTACAACCAACAAGTACACAAGGGGCCTCTTTTGAAATACGGCAGCAAGACGAGGCCCAAATAGGAAGATCGTTAGCCGGTAAAAGGGGCCAATAAAAAACAAGCTCTCTTGACTCAAAAAAAAAAAAAAAAGACTCCGTCCGTCCGCGACCGCCCCCGTCTTCTCCCATAAGAGCCAGGCGAGGCGAGGCGAGGCGAGGTGAGCCGGAGGCGGAGGCTTTACGATTTACGAACACACACACACCCGCACACGCGAGCGCACGCAGGCGCCCCCGCGAAGGAGGGAGGCGCCGCCTTGCCTCTGCCATCTCCCGCGGGGAGCTCGCGCGCCGTCGCCGCCGAGGGGGGAGCGGGGAGCCTCGCCGCGTCGGATCTCGCGATCTGAGGAGCCGCCACGCCAATTCCCCCCGCAGGTACGCGCTCCCCCGATCCGGAGCCGCGTCGATCCGGTTGGGTTTATCGGTTCCAATTCGAATTGCTTGCCATTGCGCTTGATTCCTGTCCCCCCTCTCTGAAAGACGCTCCTCTCTGCTTGGATTTTAGGGTTTTGCGGTGCTGGCGACGGAGATGAGCGTGGAGAGCCCCGGAGGAGCCTCGAGGAGCTAGGGCTTCGCGCGCGCGCCGTGTGCTCGCCGGGACGACCCCGACACCCTCCTAGGTTTTCCATGGGAGATGGGGGAGTCGCGTGCGCCATCCCGCCGCAGCGTGCAGTGGAGGGCTTCCATGCCGGCGCCCTCGTGAGGAGAGCAGGGGGAGAAGCGATGCCGGACAAGGGGGAGAAGGGGCACCACCACCACCACCGGAAGCAGCAGGCAACGTCGACCGCAGAGCTGGAGGAAGGGGAGCTGCACAATGGGGAGGCGGAGAACAGCAGGGACTTGGAGAGGAGCGTGCCTCCAAAGAAGTGGCGGAAGGTGCGGGCTGCCTCGCCAACAGCAGAGGTGGAGCCAGGGGAGATTGTGAGTGTGCATGCGGCATCCTCGAAGAAGGCCATGAGGAATGGGGAGCTGGAGAAGGGGGAGATTGCCCCTGAGAGGCAGAAGAAAGACAAGTCTGATAAGAGTGGGAAGAAGTTGAATAAGGATAAGGTGGAACCAGAAAAAAAACGGGATCGGGATCATAACAAGAAGCTCGGTTCGTCAGCTCAGGCACGTGATGATGGCAAAAAAGGCTCTTTGCGGGATTCAGATGAGGAGCCAGGTGAGATTAAGCCAGAGAGCAGCAGCAGTGGCAGTGCAAGGAAGAACCGGACAACAGAGCCTGAGAGCAGCAGCACCAAGCACCAAGCTGAGACATGTGATCAAACAAATTCAAAGAGCTGCAGGAAGGGAGAAGCCAAGAGTTCTGGCAGTCATTTGTCAGGAAGAAATCGTGACATCTCGCCGATGACACGGGATCGACATGAGAGGAGCCCAGGCATCTTAGGACGCTTTCCTCATGATCGCATTCGCCATGACAGGAGTCCAAGCCGCATGGAGCCCTCCCCGCGAGACCGTGGTCGCCACTATGACATTAGAGACCGCAGCCCGTACATTTCTCCTCGCCATAGAGTGCGTCACTCCCACCACAGGGATAACACACCAAGCCGCATTGATAATTCTCCTCATAAGAGGTCTCAGCATGAGGACTTCAGAGACCGAAGCCCACTTCGCCATGATAAATCACCATCTGAACGAGGTCGGACTACTGACAGCCATGAAGGCAAGAAGAGCAGAGGTTCTAAGCTTGAAAACAACAACCTGGAAAAGACACACCACAAAAGTAAATCAACAAAACAATCAACTAAGTCTAAGAACAGTAGCAACAGAAAGAACGAGAGGGCATCCAAGGAAAAGGCAACCGAAACTATTCAGTACACTGAGTTGCCACCACCACCCCCATTACCCCCGCCGCCACCACCTCCTCCGCCTCCACCTCCACCTTTGCCACCTATCATGCCTCCTCCCTTGCCTCCACCACCAGAAACCGAACTGAATGGAGCTCCTGTTGAAGATGTCTCAATGGAAGAAGACATGGACATCTGTGACACCCCGCCTCACACTAGCTCAGCACCTGAACCAACTGAACCGCCTGCTAGCGATATCGGGAAGTGGTTTTATCTTGACCATTACGGTAACGAGCAAGGACCTTCTAAGCTTGCTGACTTGAAGAAGCTGGTGGAAGATGGATATCTTCTCTCTGATCATCTAATAAAGCATGCTGACAGCAATCGGTGGATGACTGTTGAGAATGCAGCTTCACCATTGATTCCATCTGAATTCCCCTCAGTATACTCAGATGTCTTGACACAGCCGGTTAGCCCGCCAGAAGCCCCAGGTAATTTACTTGATGAAGCTCGAGAGGAGGCATCTATCTTAGCAGGTGCTGAGCATGAACAAATGGAGGGAGATTCTGCAGAAGAGAAGGAAGATTTCTACATTGATGACAGGGTTGAAGCACTGATGTATGGATCCATTATGGTGGATGGTCAAGAGCTTGAGATTCTTGGAGGTAAAAATGCTCCCTTGCTGTTTGAACCTGAGATTCAAATGTTTCCTTTTCTTTTGATGCCACTGGGCCTGTCTGAGCTTGGGTTTTTCTGTTTGAACCTAATCTCGAGTCGTTTCATGTTGTCCACGTGGCTGGGCCGGGGTTTTATAGGTTGTGCCCTGTCCTCCTCTTGGATACAGTTTTTTCCGTTGCTAAATCTACCAGTACGACCTCGTTCTTTTTGGATTTTCTGTTGCATCTTTGTTTTGCATATGCACCCCTGTATATTTCTGTTTTTAGTTTGACTTCCATGAAAAAAGTGGCGATTTTCCACAACTGCCCTTTGGATTTATATTATAATATTGGAAAAATAATTATGCTTTGAATGATATCACTTTGTGCTCTTCTTTTAAGCATCTCCCAGATTCATGTTTTTTGAAACCAGGATTGTTGGTGTGGACGTTGACCTTCACCTTTGACTTCCCTTTTTTTTGTAAATATAATTATATAAACCACTGGGAGTGTTAAAAAGTGTAGAACTTGAACTTCCAGAAGCTGTACAAGCTGTTTTCGTTTGTTATTTGGTTAATTTTCACAATTGGAAGACATTCGTTTCTGCAGTTACACTTACACTTCCTCATGGTTGTATTGATGTTGTTGCCTTTTGTCATTTGGAAATTGCAGAGCTTCTACATGCACACTTTGAGCAGGTTGACTGGGAAAGCGAAGGTACTGGATCAGTTGTCTTCATTTGGTTTTACGATTTGCTCTCATACACATCTGAATTCTCAAAGCCAGTGCATGCTTTCCTTCAGTTATCTAGATGCCATCTGTCCCTTAGATACAGCGACCATATTCTCCTTTTCTTATGCTAAAACTTAATTATTTATTCATTTAATTGAGCACATTATTTTCATCAGAGACAGTTCCACAGGTTCTTTTGTCCTCTAGTGTAAGATGTCATGATACCATAATTAAGTTTTTTTGTTGCCCTTTATTCTGTTATTATTAACGTGTTGAGTTGTTAAACTTCTTATGCTAGATTTTCCAAGGTTTGAAGTGCAATCTGAAAGAGATGATGGAACTAAAAGAAGCACTGAATTTCTAGACAACAGGACCGGACACATTTACGGTGTTGTTCCTGCTGAGAGGGATACCTTTCATCATTATGTTGAATCTAGTGACTGGTTTTCTGGGAGATTGCCATGCAAAGGTGGTGACTGGAAGCGAAATGATGATTTCAGCCAAGATAGGCCTTTCAGGAAGAAACTTGTTCTTAATGAAGGCTATCCCCTTTGCGAAATGCCAAAAGAGGGTCACGAGGATCCTCGTTGGCACCGCAAGGATGATCTCTACTGCCCATTACATGCTAAAAAGCTTGATCTGCCTTTGTGGGCATTCTCATCAACAGAAGAAAACAATGACGCTGCAGATGATTCCTGTAAAAGTGGTGTTATGCCTGGGAGGTCAGGTCAGAGTAAACAACCTCCTAAGGGAGTGAAGGGGACATCACTTCCAGTAGTTAGGATAAATGCTCGTGTTGTTAAGGACCAATCCTCTGCTGAACTCCGCATAAAGCCCAAAGGAGCTGATCGGCCACCTTCTAGATCTTCGCGCTCCCATTCAATTGGGACTGATAGGAGTTCTGTCTACGAAGGCTCGTCTCATTCCATGAAGCATCATGAACATGATTCACAAAGTCTGCACAAGTCCAAGTCTGTTCCAAACATTCCAAAGGACCATGTATGTACTGTTGAAGAATTGTCAGTCAAAGTGGGTGACTGGTACTACCTAGATGGTACTGGTCATGAGTGCGGCCCATTTTCTTATTCTGAATTGCAAGAATTAGTTAAAAAGTGCACTATCCTTGAACGGAGCAGTGTGTTCCGAAAGGTTGATAACACATGGCTTCCAATTCTTAAGGATTTAAAATTTGGCTGCTCTGCTGAGAATGGTGAGGCAGGGAGTTCTACCTCTGCTCTCATGCACCCAAACCAGCCCCATGTTGCTGTGAACTATGGATCTGGTAGCTTCCACGAGTTGCACCCCCAGTTTGTGGGTTATACGCGTGGTAAGTTGCATGAGCTAGTCATGAAGTATTTCAAGAGCAGGGAACTTACCTTAGCTATAAATGAGGTCTTGGAACCATGGATTGCAGCAAAGCAGCCCAAAAAAGAACTAGAAACATATTTTTCTCATAGTTCAGCTTCAAAGAATTTCATGCAAGGTACTGTATCATGTCTTGTCCAGATACACATTATTTCCCTACTCTTTGCTCTAAGTTTTTCTTCTCAGCTGTCATGATGCATTTCAACCAGCAAGATTATCCCCTCTTCACGTGTTTGACTTCCATGTCCTTCCAGTTGCACAATGCACACTCTTTGCCACATTTCTTTTATTTCTATTCATGAAGTTGTTATTCTGGTCTTTTTAAATTTCCTATGGCCTGCATTTTGTTTTTCTCATCAGTTTCCTTTTTCTCCTTTTTTGCATTCATGTAGAAGATGGTGGGTCCACAAAAAGAGCAAGGTTGCTGCCTGATCAAAGTGATGAAGATATTGATATGCTTGAGGACATTCTTGCCAGTCAGAAGGATGATAGCTGTTTTGAATACTTATTTGAAGGGGCTACTCATGTAAAAGAAAACCCTCTGAATTCCACAGTGGAAAGTGAAAGCTGGGGTTTACTAAATGGACACGTGTTATCAAGAATCTTCCATTTTCTGAGGGCAGACGTAAAATCACTTATTTCTTCTGCAGCTACCTGTAGGTGTTGGAACACTGCAGCTAAGTACTACAGGAATATGTGTAGATTTGTTGATTTGTCTTGTATAGGCCCTCAATGCACTGATTCTATTTTCCGTGGCATTATGGTATGTTTGCATATCTTTTTAAACTTTAAGACATTACTTTCTGTCATCATCCAACTTCTTGCTCAAAATCATTTATCTTCCTTTCAGGCTGGTTATGATAAGCAAAATATTAGAACACTTGTTTTAGCCGGGTGTTCAAATCTTAGCTCTCTTGCCCTTGCGGAAGTACTTAAGCAGCTTCCACATATATCGTATGTGCACATTCAAGGTTGCAGTCAGCTCTTGGATCTGAAAAACAGATTTCAGCATGTAAAATGGATTAGGAGCTCTTTGAATCCTGATGCATCATACCAGAAAATTAGAAGCTTGAAGCAGGGTGATGATGGGAGCAACAGCACATCCAAAGGTGCAAGGGTCTTAACCAGTCAGCTGGGTGGTTCTGATGAACTAGATGGCTATTTTGCTGATATTTCAAATAGAGAAAGTGCCACTCTTTCCTTTGGACAAGGGTTCTATAAACGATCAAAGTGGCTTGATGCTAGAAAGTCCTCAGCGGTTTTGTCGAGGGATGCACAGATGAGGCGTTTAATGCAGAGGAAGGCCGAGAATAGCTATCGGAAGATGGAAGAGTTTGTCGTTGACAAACTCAGAGAAATCATGAAGAACAGCAGATTTGATTTTTTTATTCCTAAGGTACTATCAAAATTCTTTGATTTAATTTGCTGAATCATCTTGACATTCTGGTAAAGCCTAATAATAGTTTGTGGTGCTTTATTTTCTTTTACAGATTGCAAAAATTGAAGTTAAGTTGAAAACAGGATACTATGCTCGCCATGGCTTTAGTAATATCAAGAATGACATCCGTTCTATGTGCCGAGATGCATTAAGGTTAAGTGGCTCTAAATATCAATTATCAAAGGCTTGCAAAACAGTTGAATGTTCTGTGATATTGCATTCTCTGACATTTGATATGCTATTACAGATATAAAGGTCGAGGTGAGTTGGGTGATATGAAGCAAATTGTTGTGGCCTTCATCCAGCTAGCAAAGAAACTTGAGAACCCAAGGTTGATGTCGGATAGAGATGGAGCGACAGCTCAGAAGGACAGTTCTGACATGAGTCAGTATTCTTCAGACATAAAACTCAAAAGGAAACAAAATAAAACTGCAGTGGAAAGAAGGGGAACTAATTGGACTACTGTAACTGCTGGAGCAGATCCATCATCTCGTGCATTTGACCGTGAAATCAAAAGAAGTCTTTCTAAATTAAAGAAAAGGGATATTGATTCTGGTAGTGAAACATCTGATGATGATGATGGCTACTCTGAAGGTGATGAGACTGAGAGCGAAACTACTGTGTCTGATACAGAGAGTGATTTTGATGTAAATTCTGGAGCATGGGATTTAAAGGGAAATGGTATCAAGTTATTTGATTCTAGTGAATCTTTGACGGATGATCGTGGATGGGGTGCTCGTATGACGAAAGCAAGCCTTGTTCCCCCAGTAACTAGGAAATATGAAGTTATCGAGAAGTACCTCATTGTAGCAGATGAGGAGGAAGTAATTCGAAAGATGCGGGTCGCTTTACCTGATGATTATTCTGAGAAACTGCTTTCACAGAAGAACGGTACTGAAAATTTGGAGATTCCAGAGGTTAAGGATTACCAACCTAGAAAAGTACCTGGGGATGAGGTTCTTGAGCAAGAAGTATATGGAATAGATCCATATACACATAATCTCCTACTTGAAATGATGCCTGCTGATCTCGATTGGCCATCCTCTGAAAAGCATGCCTTTGTTGAGGAGGTATTGTCCTAGCAAATAACTGTTCTAATTTCATTTTTAGTTACACACAGGGTTCATGCTTTGCACTTATACTAATTGTTTTTTCATTGCAGTTGCTTCTGAACAATTTGAATAAGCAAGTTAGGCAGTTCACTGGTTCTGGAAATACCCCTATGGTCTACCCCCTTAAACCTGTAATTGAAGAAATCCAAAAGTCTGCAGAGGAGAGCAGTGACAGACGGACTGCAAAGATGTGCCTAGGAATGCTAAAGGCCATGAGGAGCCACCCTGAATATAACTACGTCGCCTACAGAAAGGCATGCATCTCTCAATAACCAATCCCAAATACAGAGTTGTTTTTTGTGTGTACGATCTTAGCTAAATTCTCTAGTCTTTTAACTTACTCTCCGTATGTTCTTTCAGGGTCTCGGAGTTGTTTGTAACAAAAAGGGTGGATTTGGTTTAGATGACTTTGTTATTGAGTTCTTTGGGGAGGTATGTATATATTCAACAAATCTTACTATAATGAAATGCAAAAGGGTATAACAATGATATTATATTTGTGAAATTGCAATGTCTGCAGGTGTACCCTTCTTGGAGATGGTATGAAAAGCAGGACGGTATTAAGCATATACAGAACAATAGCGAAGATCAAGCTCCTGAGTTCTACAACATTATGCTAGAACGGCCAAAGGTACTGTTCAATCTCAAAATTGTGAATGTCGTCTAACTTGTGACTGATGTCATTCGAAGTCCAGGTGCAGGCTACTGATCTTTTACCTTTGTTATGATGAAAGGGAGACCGTGATGGATATGACTTGGTTTTTGTTGATGCAATGCATAAGGCTAACTACGCAAGCAGAATCTGTCACTCCTGCAACCCTAACTGTGAAGCAAAGTAAGCTCCTTTTCTACTACTACATTTAAAGACCCACTTGGCGATGATGCTGTGCCTACCATCCACCACTATGGGCCATCCGATCTTCATCCAAACCATCTGATGCTAGGTAGTAGTTTTTGTCATTTTGCAAAAAAAAGCACCTGACACCTGCCACTCTGACCCAATTTGCAAAATCCCCCCTTTTGTCTCCACACCCCTCATCTCTCTCTCTCTTATAGGTTGAGGTTTTCTTTTGCTCACTGGTAATAGGACTTCTTAGCATAGAACTATGCCTGACTTACACATCTAAAGTCTAGTGTCATACTCTGCGGCAACACACAGACACTTGGCTAGTAAACTTCACATTTGTACCTTGTGATGATGTACTGTTTCACCACTTCTATGATTCTATAGTAGTATAGTACCTTTTTAGTATTGATCTGCACTTTTGTATTGTATTTGTGAAATAGGTTCAACGATCCAAAGGTAGGGAAGAGTAACAGCGCTTTAGTGTTGATCTAAAATTTTGTATTGTATTTGTGAGATTGGTTCACTGATCCAAAGGTATGGAAGAATATGCTGTTAAGTTAACGATATTGTTATAGCACTGTTATGAGTTGTCAGAACAAGTTCAGGATGGCCTGGTTGTGTTACCCCACTGGCGGAAATTGAGCACAATTAGAGAAGGGGCCAGCAATCAATGGATAATTAACCGACTGTATAAAAAAGAACTGGCCATTTTCTAATTTAATCTTTTGTATACCTAGCACATGATACTTCAAGGACTGTAAGTTTGAAGGAAAAACTGGCCCATATTTGTATCTAAAGAGGGTCATTCCTGTTTTGTCCATGCTAGTCGAATTGATAATAAAACCATATAAATGTGTTCCTGTGTTTATATGTCTGAAATATCACTTTAACATCACACTATTATTAACTAATGTTTCTTAAAAATTATTTCCAGAGTGACAGCTGTGGATGGCCAATACCAGATTGGGATTTACACTGTTCGACCAATTGCAGAAGGCGAGGAAATCACTTTTGATTACAACTCCGTTACTGAGGTGAATACTATTTCTGTTTCCTGCGTAAGTTCCAATGTATATTGATGTACCTTATGTATACATTCCTATTTCACCAGAGTAAAGAAGAGCATGAAGCATCGGTTTGCCTCTGCGGGAGTCAAATATGCAGGGGCAGCTATTTAAACTTTTCTGGGGAAGGAGCTTTTGAGAAGGTAGACTTTTAGAAGCATTCTGGTTTATAATGATTTGGAACTAACCCATGCAGTTTATCTAATTGTCAGACACCATACTTTTGTTTTGCATCATTTCCTCACATCTACCAATGTGATCGTGAAACAGATCTTGATGGAATTCCATGGGGTGCTCGATCGGCATAGTCTTCTGTTACAGGCTTGTGAGGCAAACTCAGTTTCTCAACAAGACTTAATTGACTTGGGTATAGCTGGTCTTGGTACCTGTTTGCTTGCTGGTTTGCCTGGATGGCTTGTTGCTTACACGGCCCACCTGGTAATTGTAGTTGTCATCCTTTTCTTTTTCAGTTTTTTTAATAATACATTAATCAGTTTCATGAGCCCTCATGGCAATTTTCCCTGTAAACAAAGGTGCGGTTTATATTCTTCGAGAGACAGAAACTTCCTAATGAGATCTTTAAGCACAATGTGGAAGAGAAGCGCCAGTTTTTTACAGATATAAACATGGATTCTGAGAAGAATGATGCTGAGGTTCAGGTAGGTCTGCTGATGACTTGGTTACAAATTAATTTACATAAAATGGATCTAATTCTGTCGCTGCTCTCAGGCTGAGGGAGTTCTGAATTCAAGATTACAGAATTTGGCTCATACACTTGACAAGGTGCGTATTTTTATGCTCCATAGCTTGAAGTTGTTTGGTAACGGGGGAAAAGCATACATTGTCACCTCACACCCCAAAAGAAGTCATTTCTGATGTCACTTTTGTTGACTTATGGACCATATGTTCTCTTCAGGTAAGATATGTCATGAGATGCATATTTGGGGATCCTAAGAATGCGCCTCCTCCACTGGTGAGGCTAACTGGGAGAAGTCTAGTGTCTGCCATCTGGAAAGGGGAAGGCTCATTAGTAGATGAACTCCTTCAGTCAATGGAACCTCATGTTGAGGAAGATGTACTTACTGACCTCAAGGCCAAAATTCGTTTTCATGATCCATCTGATTCTGAAGACATTGAGGGAGACATCCGAAGTTCTCTTTTATGGTAGGTTTAGAACTCACTCTTGTTTGGTTTTACCATCTAGGATCTGGTTCCCTCGAATTACCTGTACCTAGAATCTGACTGTCGTCTTATTCAGGCTGCGTGATGAGTTACGAACTCTTTCATGCACATACAAGGGTCGTCATGATGCTGCTGCCGATTTGATTCACATGTATGCTTACACGAAGTGCTTTTTCAGAGTCCGAGTAAGTGGAATCTTCCTCTTAATTGTGCAACAAACATATGTAATTGTTCTATCTGTACTTAGAAGTTAGAACTGACTCAAGGATCACCATATACAGGATTACAAGACAGTAAAATCTTCACCAGTTCATATCAGTCCTCTTGATTTGGGTCCCAAATATGCAGATAAACTGGGACCAGGCTTCCAGGAGTACTGTAAGACATACCCAGAGAATTATTGCTTAGCTCAGCTTATTTATTGGTACAGCCAGAATGCGGAGCCTGAATCTAGATTGACAAGAGCTAGAAAGGGTTGCATGTCATTACCAGATGTATGCTCATTCTATGTTAAATCAGTAAAGCTAACACAAGAGCGAGTCTATGGCACCAGAACTGTGAGATTTATGTTATCGCGCATGGTAAGCGATACATTTTATGTAGTTGTGGCTAACATATTCCAAATTTCGTGCTTGAACTCTTTTTCTACTGTGGAAGACAAGAGAGACATTATCAGACTCAACTATTTTACAGATTTTTAATTTATTGTTCTAGAAAATGCTAAATCATTTTCTGCTGGATTGAGTACTTTTCTTCTTCATTGAACTTTGTGATTACCATGTCTCAATTTATCTATAGGATTCAGCTGAGTATATATACTAAAGTGCCACAGTTAGTCCTTTTTTGGTTTGTTTGGTTCCACCTTTATCAATTGAACTGTGGATGGTTTGTTGCAGGAGAAGCAGGCACAGAGACCATGGCCCAAGGACCGGATATGGGTTTTCAAGAGCGACCCAAGATTCTTTGGTACTCCAATGATGGATGCCGTATTGAATAATTCCCCCCTTGATAAGGAGATGGTGCATTGGCTCAAGACAAGATCCAACATCTTCCTAGGCTAGCCAAGGATTGTAGACAGAGGGTATTGGTTTTTTCCTCTTGGAGATTTTAGTCAGACACCATTCATTTTTTCTACTCACACCTTTCCTACCTAATCATGGGGATTTAGCTTTTAGATGGCAGGGCAACAACAGTCTCACCTTCCCCATTTGTACAGCCCCTCCTCCCTTCCTTGTAGAGATGTGTTCGATTATTAACTGATAGATCCATCATCCATCATTGATTTAACGTAGCGCCTGTTCCTGTCGCGTAGAATTGCTGCCTCCCATGTGCAATGTTGATATTATTTGTAAATGCAAAACAGTAGCAATCTTTAAAATCAGTGATATGTTACGGTTTGTAGGGAGTGTTGCAATTCTGATGCTCAGTTGAGCTCTTTGACCCAATAAAATGTTCAGTAATTAGGAGACTTACAGGAGTGATACATGATGCGAGCTGTGATAAAGCGTGCTGGATGAGAATTTGTCACGAGGTGTGCTGAAAATATTGTTACTGCCTGATATATGAAAGATATGCTCCCTTTTCTTGATCTTGTGCAAATAAGGGGGTTGCAGCAGCAGCAGCTTTTTTTTCCTCATGCTGTAATAGTAGTCCATTATACATTTGTTTGGCAGTAGCCTTTGATAATGGTCAAATGGCATAATTGGGTCGGATTTTTAGTCATATGTACTAATGTGCGTCTCTGCTGGATGATGGGAGTGTTATTGTTCAGACCATGATTGCCAGCTGCATGCTGTTGTAAGTTCTGTAGAGTGACCTTGTTCAAATGCTGCTGGGGAGTATAGACTTGTTGCTCAAATACGAAATGTATCCGAAGACGTGGTTTTTGGGTGTAATTTAGTATAATAACTTGCAAAATACTCAAACTAACACAACAATTTGCAACATACGTTTCTTTGCATCGTGACAAAACATTTAATAGTCATGTAATTGAGCCCATACGACATTCGTCATTATTTATACAGCTCACCAAAATCAAACCCATCCACAGTCCTTACTGCCTTTGCCTGCTGCTATCAGGTGCAAAATATTTAGGGTGATTTGCTAATTGATGTTGCTCTCTTCTTCAGTTTTATTTGAAGAAAAGGCAGATGGAGGGATTTGATTCAAGATGCACCCGACCCAAAATGAAATTTTGGCACTCAATCCAATTTCTACAGATTTAAATTCGATTGGAGATTGGAAATTCAAATGGAATCCATTTCTTGCAATACTATGGATCCAAATAGGGTCTAACAGATAGAACTAGGGATGGCAATTGGCACAAAACCTTTGGAATGAGATCCTCTAACATCGGGCTTCGCCGACGCCAGACGACAGTCGTGATTTCAGCCGTTTCGCTAGGATCCGATGGTGTACAGACCGAGGTAGGGCGGGGTGGCGCAGCGGCGTTCGGCATCCAGGGCGATGGCGAGGGTGGGCGGGATGGACGACGGCACTGGCCGGGACAGGCGGTGGTGAGAGTGGCCAATGTGTGGCCTGTGCACCGTCAGATCCCAATGGAACGGCTAGGATCATGATTGTTTTCTGACGTTAGACTTCCAAAATCTTTAGATTCTATCTATAAAGTAAACCCGTAAAATACTCTTAAACTTGTGCTCGTGAAATCCGTAGGTTTTAAACTAAACTCATCTCTGAATCTATCAGACCCTTAAAACTCGACAGAAATCTAGGTATTCAACACAATAACATAAATAGCAACGACCATATAGCATAATCAAAAACAAATGTAATAACTCAAGCAATAGTAGTAACAGAAGCAGAGGTGGTCGGAGTTTAGCTTGATGCTATCAAGCTAGACTCAATTTTAACCAAAATTAAAGAAAATTTTATTTATCAGATAAACCACGAGTGTTCACAAGTTTCAAAGCAAACACGCTCGACTAAATTCTAAATACCAAATTCATAGACCCATAGGC
>KE372078.1:272181-308351 GCA_000418225.1 Zizania latifolia | reverse complement strand
AAAAAAAAAAGAAGTTTCGTGCAAAAATGTGATGGTCAAATTACAAATAACAGAATTGAATGAAGAGATGACGTATTTCATAAAACCATGGTAACTGGATTCATACAATTTTTTTAAAAAAGTTTCGTACAAACATGTGATGGTCAATCAGAACTCCCGAAGTAGCCCAGTTTGCAAAACTACAAATAACAGAATTGAATGAAGAGCTAACCATATAATATATAAAAATTCACAAAACCATCGTAATCGGATTGAATTACCGAGGTTTTTTTTATCTCATCAGCCTATAATAAATAGTCACCGGTCCAATTTTTTTTGTTAAATTAGACTGGTAACAGTAAAAAACCAAACTAGTCACTTTGGTATCCAGTTCAAAAACTGTTGTCCAGCCACAACGGTTTTGCAAACTGTGGGCATAGCACAAACTGAAGCTCCAACAACCTGCTTGAGCTCAGTGAACTTGCATAGCTCATTTCAGCAGAGCAGCAGCATCGATGCTTATGAACTGACTGAAACCAGACATCATAGCATGCCATAAACCAGTCCAACTGAGGGAGATGCAATTCTTAAATGGGCAAATTACTGAAAGTCAACCGCATGTGCCAACTGAAACAATCTAGGAGAGTAACCAACAAAAAAAAATGAACTGTGAAGGGCTGACTTTCGATGGTGTATACAGTGAACTATTGCTCATCGGTATGACAGTTGCAATAGGACAAACTGTGTCTCATATCTGGAAAGGGACAATAGTAACCCAGGCTGCACAAGAAATGCAATTAAACAAAAGCTTTATGCAAAAGATTGGAGAACCAAATATCGATGCCTCGATGTGTCCGAGAACAAAATTGCAGCAAAGAACTATATGAGTTGCGTGTAAACTGCTATCCACATATGTGCAAGTTCCTTCCTAGAAGCCCAAGAATTCACTAGTCCAGTTGATGTAGTGACGGACACCTGGTACAGGAAATATAGACAATCAGTCAGGTAAAAGGAGTACAGCACCAGAAATCAGACAGTCAATGTTTATACGTATAAGTGATACAAGAATCTGACTATGACAAGCAAATGTAGAAACAAAAACAACACTCCAGTGGTACTGTAATAGGCAACATGAATCAATTAATGAATATTGAACAATAGTCATGGAATAAACTGTGTAGACACTAAACGACTTAGAAGGAAACAGGGAAATAATTTCTATCTTTTGCTAGCAATTAGTCCTTTTCAACCAATAAATTTAAGATTGAAGTGGTACAGTTGCAACTCTGGTACTGGTAGTTCAAGACTCAGGAGAAGGTTTAAGGTCTAAGGATCACGATAACCGAAATTTTAGCTTAAGGCAGATTGTATACATCTCCAATGTTAAAAAGCAAGGAAACATCATTTGGTTGTATGACATATGCATTCATTCAAAAACACAGTTCTGAACATCTGGTTTACGTTTTCTAATGAAAAACTTCTGGTTAATGAATTGAAGACTACAAACTTGAGGAAAATTGTGGGTGCACTTTTTAACAAAAACTGTAAATGCATTTGAAAGCCCATGGTACCCACTTGTAATTCCAATGTGCATAGAAGTCTTGAAGATGCACAACATTTTTAATATCCACAATTCCACACGGATGATGGATCATCACCTCTAGTTTAGACAGCACAGCTAGAAGCCGTTCTCAAACAGTCCTTGAGACGTTTACACGAATTACTCAACAGTCGTGCATAAACATGGATGCGTAAAAGAAACAGATTATAACTAGTCAATCCATTTTCATCAAAAAAAAAACTAATCAATGCATGAGGCGTCCAGAAATGCTTACCTACTCAGAGAACGTAGCTGATAAACTGAAATGCAAACTAAGCTGCTGTAGCTGGGATGTTGTAGCGACTGCGCAATCCATCAATAGCTTTTTCCGCCTCCTTTGCCATCTCAGGGACAGTCACCTTGCACACTGAACATCACCGGAAAGTTAAAAGCCAGCGTTAACAAGACTGCGGTTACCGGCCTAATAACCACGGTTTTCAAGCTAATCGTCAGAAGTAACAGTCCGATTACGGCTAAACCATACATGTTACTGCAGTAACCAGATCGTTGTGTCTGGCTGCTGCTGGTAACCGACCAACTGGACAGGTTACTGCGGTAACCGGTAGAGAGTGGCTTGAGCAACATGTGGAACTAAACTAAATTTCAGGGAATGTCTCATCTTTAGGACGTACCACGAGATGTAGAAGACTGCACTTCCGCCATGAACTTCTTGTACGAGGTCTGGGATTCACAGGAAGCATCAGAAATTCAGAACATAAACCAAAGAGCGATCAATTCCATGCAAGACGTAGAGAGTGATCGATCAAGGTACCTTCACTGCCTCTGCGCGCTCGGTGATCTTGTCGGTCATCTTCCTGTGCTCCTTCTCCGCCTCATCCGCCAGCTGCAGGCAGCTCTGCTTCTGCATCTGAACAGAGCACATGAAACCAGAACCGCATCACGCGGTGGCGGTGCACTGGGGGAAATCGGCTAGGTAGCATGACGATCCAAGGCAGGCAGCGGAGAGACAGGTCACCTTGAAGCGCTTGGAGATGCGGGAGTGGGAGGCCTCGAGGTCGCGGGCGGAATCGCCGTGGAGCGCGTCGAGCCGGCGCTTGAGGGAGTCGAGGTGAGATGCGGCGAGGCTCCTCAGGTCTCCGACGGTGGAAACGGAAGTGGGGGCGGCGGAGGCGAAGGGGGAGAGGGGGCAGGATGCCGTGGCGGCGAGCGGCGACCTGGGCTTGGGCTTCACCGGCGAGGAGGGCGAGAGGAAGCTGAGGTCGGCCGCGCCGTCGGACGTCGGCGACGAACCGCCGGAGAGAAGGGAGGCGGGGCTGGGCCTCTCCATGGGCTTGGCCCTGGTCCTGGCCCTCGGCTTGGGCTTGGACGCTGCTCTCGCCTTCCTCATGGCCGCCGCCGCCTGCGTGCGAGGAGAAGGCTGGGGATGCTTTATACAACGAGACGTCACAAGGTGGGTTTCCGCCTTCCGGTGGAGGACATGGGAACTTGATCGCATGACGTCACTTGGTTGGTGGGGCCTGAATGAAGATCGCGGGGTCCACCTGTCAGTTAGAAAACTTCTCCCGCCTTTTGAATTTGCAAGATTTTGATCCATTTTTAGTTGAAAGATATGCAGTTACAAGTGAAATTTCAGAACCGTGGCCAATATCAGCAACAGAGCAGAGTCCAACCCAGGATTTTACATTTCATTTTTGATAGTTTTTTTTCACTCCAGCTATAGGTCGAACTTCATGAATTTCACCAAATTTCATCTGAAATTCGACGCAAACTGAATGAGCTGTGAGGAGCTCCAAAAATTATCCGGTAAAAATAGACGAAATTCGAATGGAAATCGAGCAAAGTTGCGAACCCTGAAAAGAGTACACAGGAAACGAAAGGAGTGAGCTATCACTGACAGGTGGGACCCATATTCCCAGGAGAGCCAAAGGCCCACCATCCAGTCTGTGCTCACTCGTACATGTTATAAGTATGCAACGTGGCAGAGTAAATGTTAGGTTACACAGACCAACACTATATATACATTGCACCACCAGATGGATCTCTTGACAACACAGGGAGCTGAGGCAGCACAGCAGAATTCTCCTACTACAGGCTGGGGGGTCAAAGTCACAGGGTAGCTAAGCCCTACTACATTTCATCAAGCAAATCAGTGCATGACAAAACTGGAGCAGCCACCGCAGCACCTCGCGCCAAAATACTCGCGGCAGCGGCGAGCCGCAGTACACAGCTGTTGGAGTTGCCTCAGGCGAGTTCACAAGCTATACAATGTCATTGCATCACAAAGGCCACTGGTGCTGCGGTGAAACCTCCAGGCTTCCAATCATATCCTGAATAGATACCTCAGATCTTCCACCGTGAGCCGAGTGGCGTGGCCACCCGATTTGTCTTCGCCAAAAGCAGAGTTAACCATGGCTCTCTTTTCCTCCTGTAAAGAGGCAGAAACATCATCAGAAAGGTAACTTTATGCCATCCAGTCTATTGTGTTTCCCCCCATGATTAACAAAAAATTATTCAATAATCATCAGTAGAGTTGCACATCATAACAATATTACAATTACAACTGCACAAACTGCCCTGATTCATTTTCCAACCATCCCATGCAAATTTGACAAGCCATTTGACACATATTTTAGCACCTCTCAGGCATTAAATGATCATTGACATGATTTAAGAATATCATTGATACTAATGCATTATACAGTTATCATCCCTCAAAATAATTTAAAAAAAAAAACAAAGTGCTTGTAACCTAAGTAGGGAAAAAGAAAAACTTATGAAATCACGGCACGAATGAAAGACAAACTATTACCTGCAGAGCTAAAATGCGATCTTCCACCGTATCTTTAATGGTTAAACGAGAGACAGTAACAGGACGAGTCTGACCAATTCTGTGTGCTCTATCAATTGCTTGGTCCTCAGCATAAGGATTCCACCAAAGATCAAGAAGAATTACATGGCAAGCAGCAACCATATTTAGGCCTAGATTACCTGCTTTCAGTGACATGATCATAGCCCTGACCTGAAGAAAGAAAAAAATATTAAATTAACATGATATCTGCTGAACTGGTGATGGCTGGAAGTAGCAAGAGAAACAATGTAGTAAAAAAGAAAAGAGAACAAAGGGACCTCTGGGTCGGTGTTAAAATCTTTCACTGCTCTATCTCTTGAACTGAGGGACATCGTTCCATCTAGTCTCCTGTACTGTATGAGATTACTATTTAACGAAAGCTCCAGCAGATCCAGCATGCCAGTCCACTGGGAGAACACAATGGCTTTCACTGGGGCTACTCGGCTTGGACTTGATTCAATAGTATCACTTTCGATAAGGGCATAAGTGTTAATGATCGAATTCAGTATATCAATTGCTGCCTGTATCTTTGAGGAGATGTAGCTACTTTGACTAATAGATGACGACTCATCATCTAGTGATGAACTTGCTGCTGCATGTGAACTGGATTCTCCAGAGATGCAAATCCTTAATGCTCCTGACGAAAATACTGAATCAGTACTTAATGTGTTTCCGCAATTAGGGGAGGGACACATATTCTCATCAGTTGTTATCCGTTCATATATGCATTGATAGCAGAAGACATGACCACACATCGCCACAACAGCATCCTCGGGTAGATCCTGCAAAAAGCATAGTTTAGGGAAAAAATGCAGACAGTAAAATAAACCCAAGGCATTTTTAAGTGTGCCCCAGCAAAACAAGATTGAATTAAACTGGTAATTACATTGTCTAATGCACAAAAATGACAAGAAAAAAGATATTTGCAATATGGGTACAGCCTGATCAGCTGAGCTTGGCATTGTAGCTCTGGATCCAAGACCAAGGTGTTATCCTGTAAAATATGTACTAGTATGTTTTGGCTGATTAGGTTATCAGCTGTTCTATCATTCTTATCATTGACTAGCAACTGCTACCTCTCCATGTTTCATGTAATGATTTTATTCCACACGCACAAAATCACAAAGGACGTGTCACGTGTAGAACCTAAGGTTTCCATCCAATCATGCAACTTTCCAGATGGGTCATTGGATGGGGGTTGCATGGGCTAGATTTCCTGACAGTGTTATTCCCCCAACAAAAAAGAAAGACACCAGAACACCACAAAATTAAAAGAAACATAAACAAATGTACCAAGAAAAATGATTAAGAGGGTATGTAAGTCTCATTTAAGGGCAACAAATTTGCAAATTACATCATTACAAATTTACAATCAAATAATAGAATAGGTGAGACTCAACATAGCGGAGAGATTAGATTGCTTACATTGCATACAGAACAAAGTGTTGTTACTTCCAGCTTTGCAAGCAAATCTATTACCATTTCCTTAGGAAGTTGCTTTGCCATTTCTATAGAACCATCGCCTTTATAATCTGACTGATGCCCCTTCACAAGAAGAGGATGATCACAGGCCTGCCTAAGGCGCAATAACATTAAAAGAATGTTGGCATAGTTCTGTTTGAGTGTACCAGCAGCAGCATATGCCTGAAATGGATGGACAACATATCACAAATTACACTTCCAAAATCTTTGGTTCTCAAAAGGGGATACAAATGTTTGGATCTTGGTCAAAAGAAAATCCACATCTTAGAAATAAGTTGATATCCACTCAACAACCTTAGATATTAAACAATGCTTCAATCACCAATTAACTATCGTGGAAGCATCAATTAGAAAGGGAGTTATAAAGCAAATAAGAGAGAACACAAGTTGGTACGAGAAGTGGATAATTAAGCAATAACAACACGCATCTTCATTTAATAACTCTTTGGATCATAACAATAACATATATTTGCTCCAGTGATCCAGTCTTGGGGGAAAAGGAAACAAGTAATTGGAGAATAAATATCAGTCCCTCCAGTCACATCAATATGTCATGTTGAACATCGACATGGTATCCAAAATGCAAATTTGGCCACTAGTATATATTATAATATATTTGTTGATCCCAATAAAATTATGACAACAACAACAAAGTCTTTCAATCCCAAACAAGTTGGAGTAGGTTAGAGTTGAAATCCACCATGAATCATTAATCAAGGTTCAGACAACATGAATAGCTTCTCTCTATACACTCATATTCAAGACCAAATCTTTAGAAATATTCTATCATTTCAAGTCTCTTTTTATTGTCTCCTTCCAAGTCAATTTCGGCCTTCCCCTGCCTCTCCTTACACTATTGTCACGCCTCAGGATTCCACTATGCACCGGTTCTTCTGGGGTTCTCCGTTGAACATGTCCAAACCATTTCATCCAATGTTGAACAAGTTTTTTTCAATTGGTACTACCTCAAGCCTATCACGTATATCGTCGTTCTGGATTTGATCCATTCTTGTGTGTCCACAAATCCAACGCGACATGCATTTCTGTAACACTCAACTGTTGAACATGTCGTCTTTTTGTAGGCCAACATTCTGCACCACACAACATAGCAGGTCTAATCGTCGTTCTATAGAACTTTTCTTTTAACTTCTATGGTACCCTCTTGTCACAGAGAATGCCAGATGCTTGTCACCACTTCATCCACCCGACTTTATTCTATAGCTAACATCATCAATATCCCCATCTCTTTGAAGCATCGTTCCCAAATATCGAAAGGTATCCTTATGCACTACTTGACCTTCCAAACTAACAGCTCCCACCTCATGTGTAGTAGTGCTAAAGTCACATATCATATATTCAGTTTTAGTCCTGCTAAGTCTAAAACCTTTGGCCTCAAGAGTCTGCCTCCACAGCTCTAATTTTCTATTTACTTCCGTCCAGCTTTCATCAACTAGCACTACATCATCAACGAAAAGCATACACCAAGGGATATCCCCTTGTATGTCCCTTGTGACCTTATCGATCACTACAGCAAATAGATAAGAGCTTAAAGTTGAGCCTTGATGTAGTCCTATTTTAATTAGAAAGTCATCAGTGTCACCATCACTTGTTCAAACACTAGCCACAACATTGTTATACATATCCTTAATGAAGGCAACATATTTTGTTGGGACTTTATGTTTGTCCAAAACCTACCACATGACATTCCTTTGTATTTTATTATAAGCCTTATCCAAATCAATGAAAACCATGTGTAGGTCCTTTTTCCGCTCTCTATACTGCTCCATAACTTCTTAATAAGAAAATTGCTTCTATGGTTGACCTTCCGGGCATAAAACCAAATTGGTTCAAAGAGACTCATGTCATTCCTCTCAAACGATGCTCTATAACTATCACCCATAGCTTCATAGTATGACTCATCAACTTAATCTTCAGTAATTAGTGCAACTTTCAATATCTCCCTTATTCTTATAGATTGGTACCAATATACTTCTCTACTCTTCAGGCATCTTGTTCGACCTAAAAATATTGTTAAACAACATGGTTAGCCATACTATAGCTATATCCCCAAGACATCTCCACACCTCTAGTGGGATACCATCAGGGCCCATCGCCTTACCCCCTTTCATCCTCTTCAATGCTTCTCTGATCTCAGATTCTTGGATCCTCTGCACAAAGCGCCTATTGGTGTCATTAAAAGAGTCATCCAACTGAAATATTGTGTTCTCATCCTCCCCATTGAACAACTTGTTAAAATACTCTTGCCATCTAAGTTTGATCTCATCCTCCACTAAGATTTGCTCCCTCTCATCCTTAATGCACTTAACTTGGTTGAAGTCCCTCGTCTTCCTCTCATGGACCCTAGCCAGCCATCCTATAGATATCCTTCTCTCCTTTTGTACTTAGTCGTTGGTAAAGGTCCTCATAAGCCTAACCCTTTGCTTCACTCACAGCTCACTTTGCGGTTTTCTTTGCTACCTTGTACTTTTCTATGTTGTTCGCGCTCCTATCATGGTACAAACGCCTATAACATTCTTTCTTATCCTTAATAGACCTTTAGACGTCCTCGTTCCACCACTAAGTATCTTTAGATTCACATCTGCTCCCTTTGGTCACTCCAAACACCTCTGAGGACACCTTTCGAATGTAGGTCGCCATCTTCTCCCACATGTTGTTTACGTCGCCTTCTTCCTTCCAAGAGCCATTTTCGATAATCCTTTCCTTGAAAACATCTGCTATCTCTCCTTTTAGTTTCCACCACTTTGTTCTTGCAATCTTGGCTTGTTTATCCCTATGGGCACGCACTTGATAGCGAAAATCGGCCACCACAAGCGAGAAACAACACACTCTCTAGGTATCACCTTACAATCCAAGCATGATCGTCTATCCTCTCTTCTTGTTAGGACAAAGTCGATATGGCTAGAGTGTTGGCCACTCCTAAAGGTCACTAAATGGGACTGTCTCTTTATAAAGAAAGTGTTGGCTATCATCAGGTCAAAAGCTATAGCAAAGTCCAAGACTTCCTCTCCCTCCTGGTTCCTACTACCATACTCAAAACCTCCATGTGCTGCCTCAAAACCTACCCTTGTCATACCTACATGACCATTGAGATCTCCTATAAAAAGCTTCTCACTAATAAAATTATGACATTATGAAAAAACTTTTTGTGACAAATCTCCATATATGATTTTCGTGTATACAATCTGAACATTAATTCTCAATATGATTTGAAATTTATTTGATGCATGACCAAAATGGCATGTTGGTGACCACATGGAATACAAATCAACATTCAACAATACACCAAAGCCATCCAAAAAAGGACAATACATCAGGTTTTGTGACCAGATGGAATACAAACCAACCTTGAACTGTTGCCGAGAGCGCTCTTCCAGGGTCATATAGAAAGCCCGCTCCTCCTTTGTGAAATCTACTTTATCCAGATTAATTGTCTTTGGAGGTAACTTTATGATTGGTTCTCCATTAATCAGAGTTTCTACAGAAAAGAAGGTAACATGAGATCAACAACAGATAACTCAAACAAAGGGAATTTTGAGTACCGTACTAACATCTACATCTGCTTAAAAATCATGCAACAATAATGAAACATATTTAACTTCTTGAGGTGTAGCATACTGGGCAGAAACAAGTAGCAGAGAAAAAAGAATGACTTGTAGTAAAATGGCCACTGGCAAGCAATTTTAATGCAGTGTACATTATAATATTGAAAGAAAAATTCATATCATAACTTTCCACTATCTGATCCTCCATTAAGGGATTTGAACAAATCTGTCTACCGAATGTTAACATGGTGTAACTATTCAATACAAAACAACGGAAATAGCAAAGGCAGACCCTAGGAGATGCATGTTTCTGTAGCAATGAAGAATGCTAAGTGTTGTGGTTGGAATTTCATCTTTACAATCAAATATCGTAAACTGGTATATATAAAAAATGGATGTGTATGCAATAGAAATATAGAATACATTTTATCACCTTTTGTGCGGCGCAGGAGAACTACCCTCAACACAGCTTGAAGTTTCTTATACCCATTAATTGCATTTCTAGCAATTGGGTGCTTTATCATTGAACAAAATGAGTTATAAGTAGAATAAGGATCATATTTCAAGAAACGGAAATAGCTGTAGAGCTCATCAATTGCATTTTGTATAGGTGTCCCTGATAAGCACCATCTTCTTTTCGCTCTCAATCCACAACAGGCTTTAGCCACTTGAGTTCGAAAGTTCTTTATTGTCTGAGCTTCATCAAGGACAACCCTAAACCATCGCACTCTTGCAACTGGGCCACTGGCAAGGTCAATGTCTGAATCCTTAAGTTTCTTCTTCTTTCTCTTCGACTTGCTCTTTGCATTGGATGGTTGTTTTCTTTTATTACCAGCAGAAGATTCTTCGCCATTCTTCTGATCAGTGTCATCATCGGCATTCTGTTTAGGCACTTCATTGGCCACAATTGTGTATGTAGTTAAAACAACATCATATTTTGCCAGCTCATTTGGATCTTTGGTCCTTGAGCCACCATGGTAGACTAAAACAGACAATTTAGCACTTTCACAAATCTTGTCATTCAATTCATTGGCCCACTGCTTAAGAACACTAGCTGGGCACACTACTAGAGTACCTGCAGCTGGCCTTGTCATGGACCGCATAGTAGATGATGCAGATGATGTACTTGCCTTATTTTTCTTCTTGCGTGCGGCATTGCTTTCAACCATTGTATCTGGAACAGTATTACATGGTTTGATGTCACAAGTATCAGCTGCTATTGATGAACTAGCTCCTAGATCCTTTTTGGGTTCATCATTTGTAGTCTGTTCTTCCTTATCCATGACAGACACTGTATCATCGTCCTCATCAAGGTTTAGCGCTTCAGCTTTTAAACGATCTGAATCAACAGACATAAATTTTGACTGCTGGATCCTCTGTTTTAGTATAAGGGCAATTGTAGACACTGTCTTCCCAAGACCCTGTTAAAAGAGAACTGATTGAATTTAAGGACACCAAAACAATAAGAAACTAGTACTTGTCAAGAAGTTAGAAAATCAGAAATAACCTGATCATCTGCAAGAATCCCACCGGCACAATGAGAGCTATTCTCCTTCAACACCATCCAAGCTAATGCCATTTTCTTTCAAGAAGAATAGGTATGTAATGAACATGGTATACACTATCAATCATAAAAGTAAACCTTTGAATAATTGATATGTATGTGAGAAATGATTTACCTGATGCTTAAGCAGAGATACTGACAGAACACCCTCAGGTAGATCATCTTCCCTTTTATCCTGACTAATATTCTGCATAACATATTATAAAAGCAATGTCACTCATAAAGCAGAAACAAATTTAAGCCCAACAGCTTAACCAGTTATACCTGGGCCACTAAAGCATATAATTTCTACCCAGAAAATGTAACTAGAGTGGATAAAACATAGTCATGAACCAGATAAACATAGAAATGTATATGCTCATTCAAAAATTAAAAGTAGCACTTGTATGGTTGCATCTATAATGCGACAAAAGAAGAAACAGATTTTGAGCTCTGGAAATGCGATAGTAAATATTTCATGAAATACTGATCAAAATAAGAAATGTGTATTATCATCTTCACAGAGCTTTGATCTCCCTTTTTGAAGAATAACTAGCATGATTTGTTCCACGACAAAAGTGGTAGAAAAAACAGAGGGCCAACTACAGTATGTCCAAAGCTTAGAAAACCAAATAATTTGAGCAAGCTGAGGAACCCAGAAGACCAACAATTGCACACAATCACACATAATAAAACATTACATGGCATTCACTAAACGAAGTGAAAGGCACCAACTAGCCCATTGCCAGTGCCACAGCAAAGGGAAGCATTTAATAAATAAAAATATCACTCTGTATAATGTTATGAAAATTCAAACAAGTTAACACCTATGGTTTCCTTAAAGAACTCTTTGAACAATTGTGAATGTTGACACCAAGTAACTATCTGTGGTTCTCTTCATGCCACAGAGTATCCTTTTGATTTTTTACGAAATGGGAGAATGCTTTGTAGGAAACATATTATAGAGAACGCCAACTTTCTATACTAATCCATCAAACCAAGTCTGCAATTCAATTCACAAAATATAGAAGAAAATAACTAAATCATACAAGATTGCCTCTACAGCTTGGAAGAAAGGAAAACAATGTACCAATGGATTGAAAATGCATACCTGCAAGGCTTCCTGGTATACTGCTCTCTCATCAGAATCTATAGTTCTATTTTCCAGGTTTGGGCGACCTTGCATATCAATAACATTAGCAAATTCGCTGTTATTAGCAGAAATATTGCCACTAAAAGATTGAGGAAGAACTCTACGTGAGCTGGGGCCTCCATACACATAGACATCCTCTGGCAATTTTGAACAAAGGAAAAGAATTAGTTTTTCTACAGAAAACCTGTACAGCTGAATTACAATTATTTCAGACTAGATATACAAACCGTTGTCACTATCTGTGATGGCCTTCTGATTGTTACTCATGAAAGAACTTCGGCTCTGAACCCTTGACGATGAAGGCTCCCCGATTCCATTGGCAACATTCTTTCCCATCCTGTTTTCAACCAATCTTTGTGAATTTCCATTGGAAATATGTGGCGGGAGTTTGCGGGTCTCACTTGCAACCATTGGATGCATAGATTTTGTTGTGTCGCCATTTGAAAAGGATGACAGAAGAATCCTCTTGTCGTTATCATTTGCATTTGATGCAAAACTATTGTGCTTATTGACTGAATTATCAATTCTGTTGGAAGCGGCAATGGCCCTCGCAGAATCATGCGGTGACCCCCTATAAGAACTTGAGTGCACATAAGTTCTGTCACCTGAACCTAATGCATGACGAGCATTCTCGATATGTCTACCATTTGTAAAAGAAGATGGCAGAGTTCTGTATTGACCATTACTATTTTCAGTAGGCCTAGAAGAAGATGCAGGCATGCTCCTCGACCAATCTTCATCCTGAAACCTCACTAGCTGTCCACCACCATTCTGGCCAGATGTTGCATTTCTAGAAGCTGGCTGCTGATCAAAACCACCAACCGGATCATCTGAGTCGAAGTCGAAATCTTCATCACTGTCCGAACTCAAGTCAATATAAGTACTGTTGTTCATGTTGCCAGCAAGCATGTGCACAGCATCTGCATTATCAGAACTCCATTGTGCTTAGCGTTACACACTGTGCATCAATAAGGTCAGATCACAATGTGTGAACTAATAGTTTGGCAACGATATTGTCAAAGCAAACCTGCTTCCTAGTTTTGGCAGATGATTGGGAAGCCAAACACACAGCGCACCTCAAAGGCCGCGGCAGTACGTGCAGTGATTTTCGCTTTGTTGACTTACCCTGCAAAGCAGATCGAACAATGGTGCTTCTGAGTACATATTAACATGTGAGAAAACAACAAGGGAAAAGCAGCATGCAAACTTTTTGAAGGAATTGTTTCGGCTGAAGCCCTTGTAAAAGTCAAATATAATTCTTGAGAAAAAAGGAAACACTCAGAAAAGGCACCAACTCATTTCTTCCCTGGACATTAGTCGCATAAATTAGAAATGGAAGTTAGTAACCGAACAGTTCATAGGACGGTGTTCACATGATACCCTTGCCTCACTGGCTTAAATCTAAAGACGCAATCCAAGATTGACAACCAAAGACTATGATGAGACAGATGGAGCTAGCTCTACACTAAGAACTGGATTGAATTAAACAGGTCATTTCAGTATCAGAAAGGACCATCCACCCAAATGCACAAACTAGACTAAATCTTGAAGCGGGACACCGCTATTCGACGGGATCGACCGATCCTCCATCCCAGACACGCCCCCCGACCCTCCATAAAACCCGCCAGCTCTCCACTGAAATCCGATCCAACGCCGCGAAATTTTCACACGAAAAAAAAGGCTCCACCTTTCACACGCGGAACACGCGAACAGCGACCCCAAACCCCGACCAAACAGACCCCGAAAGGGACCGCTACGTGGGGGGGAAGCCAGCACGCACCGGGATACCTCGCGAGAGAAGTCGAATCCGCGAGATCGGCCCCCGCGACGGGAGGACCGGCGGCGGCGGCGGAATCGGCGGGTCTGGAGGGATCCTTCCGGATTGGGATGCCCCGCCGGAGGCTGCGGCGGAGGCGGAGGCGGCGACGGAGGCAGCGGCGGCGACGGAGGAGACAGGTGGAGGCGGCGCCTCGTGAAGGACGCGGACGCGGACGCGGAGGCGGAGGCGGAGGCGAAGGAGGGGTTGGCTTGGATGGCGTTGGACCGTGTCGGATGTAAATGCGACGCGCCTGCGGTTCGTCACTGGGTGTGGGGCCACCTTGTCAGTTTCAGTGGCAGGAGCAGAGGACTGGGAGGAGGTTCGTGGTCCTGCGTGCATTGCGTTGCTTTCACAGGCTCGTGGAAGCACGTCTTCCCTCGAGCCGTAGAGATGGCAATTTTGTAAGTGGAATGGGTACCATACATATATATATATATATATGTACGTACATATATATATATATATATGTATGGTACCCATTCCACTTACAAAATTGCCATCTCTACGGCTCGAGGGAAGACGTGCTTCCACGAGCCTGTGAAAGCAACGCAATGCACGCAGGACCACGAACCTCCTCCCAGTCCTCTGCTCCTGCCACTGAAACTGACAAGGTGGCCCCACACCCAGTGACGAACCGCAGGCGCGTCGCATTTACATCCGACACGGTCCAACGCCATCCAAGCCAACCCCTCCTTCGCCTCCGCCTCCGCCTCCGCGTCCGCGTCCGCGTCCTTCACGAGGCGCCGCCTCCACCTGTCTCCTCCGTCGCCGCCGCTGCCTCCGTCGCCGCCTCCGCCTCCGCCGCAGCCTCCGGCGGGGCATCCCAATCCGGAAGGATCCCTCCAGACCCGCCGATTCCGCCGCCGCCGCCGGTCCTCCCGTCGCGGGGGCCGATCTCGCGGATTCGACTTCTCTCGCGAGGTATCCCGGTGCGTGCTGGCTTCCCCCCCACGTAGCGGTCCCTTTCGGGGTCTGTTTGGTCGGGGTTTGGGGTCGCTGTTCGCGTGTTCCGCGTGTGAAAGGTGGAGCCTTTTTTTTCGTGTGAAAATTTCGCGGCGTTGGATCGGATTTCAGTGGAGAGCTGGCGGGTTTTATGGAGGGTCGGGGGGCGTGTCTGGGATGGAGGATCGGTCGATCCCGTCGAATAGCGGTGTCCCGCTTCAAGATTTAGTCTAGTTTGTGCATTTGGGTGGATGGTCCTTTCTGATACTGAAATGACCTGTTTAATTCAATCCAGTTCTTAGTGTAGAGCTAGCTCCATCTGTCTCATCATAGTCTTTGGTTGTCAATCTTGGATTGCGTCTTTAGATTTAAGCCAGTGAGGCAAGGGTATCATGTGAACACCGTCCTATGAACTGTTCGGTTACTAACTTCCATTTCTAATTTATGCGACTAATGTCCAGGGAAGAAATGAGTTGGTGCCTTTTCTGAGTGTTTCCTTTTTTCTCAAGAATTATATTTGACTTTTACAAGGGCTTCAGCCGAAACAATTCCTTCAAAAAGTTTGCATGCTGCTTTTCCCTTGTTGTTTTCTCACATGTTAATATGTACTCAGAAGCACCATTGTTCGATCTGCTTTGCAGGGTAAGTCAACAAAGCGAAAATCACTGCACGTACTGCCGCGGCCTTTGAGGTGCGCTGTGTGTTTGGCTTCCCAATCATCTGCCAAAACTAGGAAGCAGGTTTGCTTTGACAATATCGTTGCCAAACTATTAGTTCACACATTGTGATCTGACCTTATTGATGCACAGTGTGTAACGCTAAGCACAATGGAGTTCTGATAATGCAGATGCTGTGCACATGCTTGCTGGCAACATGAACAACAGTACTTATATTGACTTGAGTTCGGACAGTGATGAAGATTTCGACTTCGACTCAGATGATCCGGTTGGTGGTTTTGATCAGCAGCCAGCTTCTAGAAATGCAACATCTGGCCAGAATGGTGGTGGACAGCTAGTGAGGTTTCAGGATGAAGATTGGTCGAGGAGCATGCCTGCATCTTCTTCTAGGCCTACTGAAAATAGTAATGGTCAATACAGAACTCTGCCATCTTCTTTTACAAATGGTAGACATATCGAGAATGCTCGTCATGCATTAGGTTCAGGTGACAGAACTTATGTGCACTCAAGTTCTTATAGGGGGTCACCGCATGATTCTGCGAGGGCCATTGCCGCTTCCAACAGAATTGATAATTCAGTCAATAAGCACAATAGTTTTGCATCAAATGCAAATGATAACGACAAGAGGATTCTTCTGTCATCCTTTTCAAATGGCGACACAACAAAATCTATGCATCCAATGGTTGCAAGTGAGACCCGCAAACTCCCGCCACATATTTCCAATGGAAATTCACAAAGATTGGTTGAAAACAGGATGGGAAAGAATGTTGCCAATGGAATCGGGGAGCCTTCATCGTCAAGGGTTCAGAGCCGAAGTTCTTTCATGAGTAACAATCAGAAGGCCATCACAGATAGTGACAACGGTTTGTATATCTAGTCTGAAATAATTGTAATTCAGCTGTACAGGTTTTCTGTAGAAAAACTAATTCTTTTCCTTTGTTCAAAATTGCCAGAGGATGTCTATGTGTATGGAGGCCCCAGCTCACGTAGAGTTCTTCCTCAATCTTTTAGTGGCAATATTTCTGCTAATAACAGCGAATTTGCTAATGTTATTGATATGCAAGGTCGCCCAAACCTGGAAAATAGAACTATAGATTCTGATGAGAGAGCAGTATACCAGGAAGCCTTGCAGGTATGCATTTTCAATCCATTGGTACATTGTTTTCCTTTCTTCCAAGCTGTAGAGGCAATCTTGTATGATTTAGTTATTTTCTTCTATATTTTGTGAATTGAATTGCAGACTTGGTTTGATGGATTAGTATAGAAAGTTGGCGTTCTCTATAATATGTTTCCTACAAAGCATTCTCCCATTTCGTAAAAAATCAAAAGGATACTCTGTGGCATGAAGAGAACCACAGATAGTTACTTGGTGTCAACATTCACAATTGTTCAAAGAGTTCTTTAAGGAAACCATAGGTGTTAACTTGTTTGAATTTTCATAACATTATACAGAGTGATATTTTTATTTATTAAATGCTTCCCTTTGCTGTGGCACTGGCAATGGGCTAGTTGGTGCCTTTCACTTCGTTTAGTGAATGCCATGTAATGTTTTATTATGTGTGATTGTGTGCAATTGTTGGTCTTCTGGGTTCCTCAGCTTGCTCAAATTATTTGGTTTTCTAAGCTTTGGACATACTGTAGTTGGCCCTCTGTTTTTTCTACCACTTTTGTCGTGGAACAAATCATGCTAGTTATTCTTCAAAAAGGGAGATCAAAGCTCTGTGAAGATGATAATACACATTTCTTATTTTGATCAGTATTTCATGAAATATTTACTATCGCATTTCCAGAGCTCAAAATCTGTTTCTTCTTTTGTCGCATTATAGATGCAACCATACAAGTGCTACTTTTAATTTTTGAATGAGCATATACATTTCTATGTTTATCTGGTTCATGACTATGTTTTATCCACTCTAGTTACATTTTCTGGGTAGAAATTATATGCTTTAGTGGCCCAGGTATAACTGGTTAAGCTGTTGGGCTTAAATTTGTTTCTGCTTTATGAGTGACATTGCTTTTATAATATGTTATGCAGAATATTAGTCAGGATAAAAGGGAAGATGATCTACCTGAGGGTGTTCTGTCAGTATCTCTGCTTAAGCATCAGGTAAATCATTTCTCACATACATATCAATTATTCAAAGGTTTACTTTTATGATTGATAGTGTATACCATGTTCATTACATACCTATTCTTCTTGAAAGAAAATGGCATTAGCTTGGATGGTGTTGAAGGAGAATAGCTCTCATTGTGCCGGTGGGATTCTTGCAGATGATCAGGTTATTTCTGATTTTCTAACTTCTTGACAAGTACTAGTTTCTTATTGTTTTGGTGTCCTTAAATTCAATCAGTTCTCTTTTAACAGGGTCTTGGGAAGACAGTGTCTACAATTGCCCTTATACTAAAACAGAGGATCCAGCAGTCAAAATTTATGTCTGTTGATTCAGATCGTTTAAAAGCTGAAGCGCTAAACCTTGATGAGGACGATGATACAGTGTCTGTCATGGATAAGGAAGAACAGACTACAAATGATGAACCCAAAAAGGATCTAGGAGCTAGTTCATCAATAGCAGCTGATACTTGTGACATCAAACCATGTAATACTGTTCCAGATACAATGGTTGAAAGCAATGCCGCACGCAAGAAGAAAAATAAGGCAAGTACATCATCTGCATCATCTACTATGCGGTCCATGACAAGGCCAGCTGCAGGTACTCTAGTAGTGTGCCCAGCTAGTGTTCTTAAGCAGTGGGCCAATGAATTGAATGACAAGATTTGTGAAAGTGCTAAATTGTCTGTTTTAGTCTACCATGGTGGCTCAAGGACCAAAGATCCAAATGAGCTGGCAAAATATGATGTTGTTTTAACTACATACACAATTGTGGCCAATGAAGTGCCTAAACAGAATGCCGATGATGACACTGATCAGAAGAATGGCGAAGAATCTTCTGCTGGTAATAAAAGAAAACAACCATCCAATGCAAAGAGCAAGTCGAAGAGAAAGAAGAAGAAACTTAAGGATTCAGACATTGACCTTGCCAGTGGCCCAGTTGCAAGAGTGCGATGGTTTAGGGTTGTCCTTGATGAAGCTCAGACAATAAAGAACTTTCGAACTCAAGTGGCTAAAGCCTGTTGTGGATTGAGAGCGAAAAGAAGATGGTGCTTATCAGGGACACCTATACAAAATGCAATTGATGAGCTCTACAGCTATTTCCGTTTCTTGAAATATGATCCTTATTCTACTTATAACTCATTTTGTTCAATGATAAAGCACCCAATTGCTAGAAATGCAATTAATGGGTATAAGAAACTTCAAGCTGTGTTGAGGGTAGTTCTCCTGCGCCGCACAAAAGGTGATAAAATGTATTCTATATTTCTATTGCATACACATCCATTTTTTATATATACCAGTTTACGATATTTGATTGTAAAGATGAAATTCCAACCACAACACTTAGCATTCTTCATTGCTACAGAAACATGCATCTCCTAGGGTCTGCCTTTGCTATTTCCGTTGTTTTGTATTGAATAGTTACACCATGTTAACATTCGGTAGACAGATTTGTTCAAATCCCTTAATGGAGGATCAGATAGTGGAAAGTTATGATATGAATTTTTCTTTCAATATTATAATGTACACTGCATTAAAATTGCTTGCCAGTGGCCATTTTACTACAAGTCATTCTTTTTTCTCTGCTACTTGTTTCTGCCCAGTATGCTACACCTCAAGAAGTTAAATATGTTTCATTATTGTTGCATGATTTTTAAGCAGATGTAGATGTTAGTACGGTACTCAAAATTCCCTTTGTTTGAGTTATCTGTTGTTGATCTCATGTTACCTTCTTTTCTGTAGAAACTCTGATTAATGGAGAACCAATCATAAAGTTACCTCCAAAGACAATTAATCTGGATAAAGTAGATTTCACAAAGGAGGAGCGGGCTTTCTATATGACCCTGGAAGAGCGCTCTCGGCAACAGTTCAAGGTTGGTTTGTATTCCATCTGGTCACAAAACCTGATGTATTGTCCTTTTTTGGATGGCTTTGGTGTATTGTTGAATGTTGATTTGTATTCCATGTGGTCACCAACATGCCATTTTGGTCATGCATCAAATAAATTTCAAATCATATTGAGAATTAATGTTCAGATTGTATACACGAAAATCATATATGGAGATTTGTCACAAAAAGTTTTTTCATAATGTCATAATTTTATTAGTGAGAAGCTTTTTATAGGAGATCTCAATGGTCATGTAGGTATGACAAGGGTAGGTTTTGAGGCAGCACATGGAGGTTTTGAGTATGGTAGTAGGAACCAGGAGGGAGAGGAAGTCTTGGACTTTGCTATAGCTTTTGACCTGATGATAGCCAACACTTTCTTTATAAAGAGACAGTCCCATTTAGTGACCTTTAGGAGTGGCCAACACTCTAGCCATATCGACTTTGTCCTAACAAGAAGAGAGGATAGACGATCATGCTTGGATTGTAAGGTGATACCTAGAGAGTGTGTTGTTTCTCGCTTGTGGTGGCCGATTTTCGCTATCAAGTGCGTGCCCATAGGGATAAACAAGCCAAGATTGCAAGAACAAAGTGGTGGAAACTAAAAGGAGAGATAGCAGATGTTTTCAAGGAAAGGATTATCGAAAATGGCTCTTGGAAGGAAGAAGGCGACGTAAACAACATGTGGGAGAAGATGGCGACCTACATTCGAAAGGTGTCCTCAGAGGTGTTTGGAGTGACCAAAGGGAGCAGATGTGAATCTAAAGATACTTAGTGGTGGAACGAGGACGTCTAAAGGTCTATTAAGGATAAGAAAGAATGTTATAGGCGTTTGTACCATGATAGGAGCGCGAACAACATAGAAAAGTACAAGGTAGCAAAGAAAACCGCAAAGTGAGCTGTGAGTGAAGCAAAGGGTTAGGCTTATGAGGACCTTTACCAACGACTAAGTACAAAAGGAGAGAAGGATATCTATAGGATGGCTGGCTAGGGTCCATGAGAGGAAGACGAGGGACTTCAACCAAGTTAAGTGCATTAAGGATGAGAGGGAGCAAATCTTAGTGGAGGATGAGATCAAACTTAGATGGCAAGAGTATTTTAACAAGTTGTTCAATGGGGAGGATGAGAACACAATATTTCAGTTGGATGACTCTTTTAATGACACCAATAGGCGCTTTGTGCAGAGGATCCAAGAATCTGAGATCAGAGAAGCATTGAAGAGGATGAAAGGGGGTAAGGCGATGGGCCCTGATGGTATCCCACTAGAGGTGTGGAGATGTCTTGGGGATATAGCTATAGTATGGCTAACCATGTTGTTTAACAATATTTTTAGGTCGAACAAGATGCCTGAAGAGTAGAGAAGTATATTGGTACCAATCTATAAGAATAAGGGAGATATTGAAAGTTGCACTAATTACTGAAGATTAAGTTGATGAGTCATACTATGAAGCTATGGGTGATAGTTATAGAGCATCGTTTGAGAGGAATGACATGAGTCTCTTTGAACCAATTTGGTTTTATGCCCGGAAGGTCAACCATAGAAGCAATTTTCTTATTAAGAAGTTATGGAGCAGTATAGAGAGCGGAAAAAGGACCTACACATGGTTTTCATTGATTTGGATAAGGCTTATAATAAAATACAAAGGAATGTCATGTGGTAGGTTTTGGACAAACATAAAGTCCCAACAAAATATGTTGCCTTCATTAAGGATATGTATAACAATGTTGTGGCTAGTGTTTGAACAAGTGATGGTGACACTGATGACTTTCTAATTAAAATAGGACTACATCAAGGCTCAACTTTAAGCTCTTATCTATTTGCTGTAGTGATCGATAAGGTCACAAGGGACATACAAGGGGATATCCCTTGGTGTATGCTTTTCGTTGATGATGTAGTGCTAGTTGATGAAAGCTGGACGGAAGTAAATAGAAAATTAGAGCTGTGGAGGCAGACTCTTGAGGCCAAAGGTTTTAGACTTAGCAGGACTAAAACTGAATATATGATATGTGACTTTAGCACTACTACACATGAGGTGGGAGCTGTTAGTTTGGAAGGTCAAGTAGTGCATAAGGATACCTTTCGATATTTGGGAACGATGCTTCAAAGAGATGGGGATATTGATGATGTTAGCTATAGAATAAAGTCGGGTGGATGAAGTGGTGACAAGCATCTGGCATTCTCTGTGACAAGAGGGTACCATAGAAGTTAAAAGAAAAGTTCTATAGAACGACGATTAGACCTGCTATGTTGTGTGGTGCAGAATGTTGGCCTACAAAAAGACGACATGTTCAACAGTTGAGTGTTACAGAAATGCATGTCGCGTTGGATTTGTGGACACACAAGAATGGATCAAATCCAGAACGACGATATACGTGATAGGCTTGAGGTAGTACCAATTGAAAAAAACTTGTTCAACATTGGATGAAATGGTTTGGACATGTTCAACGGAGAACCCCAGAAGAACCGGTGCATAGTGGAATCCTGAGGCGTGACAATAGTGTAAGGAGAGGCAGGGGAAGGCCGAAATTGACTTGGAAGGAGACAATAAAAAGAGACTTGAAATGATAGAATATTTCTAAAGATTTGGTCTTGAATATGAGTGTATAGAGAGAAGCTATTCATGTTGTCTGAACCTTGATTAATGATTCATGGTGGATTTCAACTCTAACCTACTCCAACTTGTTTGGGATTGAAAGACTTTGTTGTTGTTGTCATAATTTTATTGGGATCAACAAATATATTATAATATATACTAGTGGCCAAATTTGCATTTTGGATACCATGTCGATGTTCAACATGACATATTGATGTGACTGGAGGGACTGATATTTATTCTCCAATTACTTGTTTCCTTTTCCCCCAAGACTGGATCACTGGAGCAAATATATGTTATTGTTATGATCCAAAGAGTTATTAAATGAAGATGCGTGTTGTTATTGCTTAATTATCCACTTCTCGTACCAACTTGTGTTCTCTCTTATTTGCTTTATAACTCCCTTTCTAATTGATGCTTCCACGATAGTTAATTGGTGATTGAAGCATTGTTTAATATCTAAGGTTGTTGAGTGGATATCAACTTATTTCTAAGATGTGGATTTTCTTTTGACCAAGATCCAAACATTTGTATCCCCTTTTGAGAACCAAAGATTTTGGAAGTGTAATTTGTGATATGTTGTCCATCCATTTCAGGCATATGCTGCTGCTGGTACACTCAAACAGAACTATGCCAACATTCTTTTAATGTTATTGCGCCTTAGGCAGGCCTGTGATCATCCTCTTCTTGTGAAGGGGCATCAGTCAGATTATAAAGGCGATGGTTCTATAGAAATGGCAAAGCAACTTCCTAAGGAAATGGTAATAGATTTGCTTGCAAAGCTGGAAGTAACAACACTTTGTTCTGTATGCAATGTAAGCAATCTAATCTCTCCGCTATGTTGAGTCTCACCTATTCTATTATTTGATTGTAAATTTGTAATGATGTAATTTGCAAATTTGTTGCCCTTAAATGAGACTTACATACCCTCTTAATCATTTTTCTTGGTACATTTGTTTATGTTTCTTTTAATTTTGTGGTGTTCTGGTGTCTTTCTTTTTTGTTGGGGGAATAACACTGTCAGGAAATCTAGCCCATGCAACCCCCATCCAATGACCCATCTGGAAAGTTGCATGATTGGATGGAAACCTTAGGTTCTACACGTGACACGTCCTTTGTGATTTTGTGCGTGTGGAATAAAATCATTACATGAAACATGGAGAGGTAGCAGTTGCTAGTCAATGATAAGAATGATAGAACAGCTGATAACCTAATCAGCCAAAACATACTAGTACATATTTTACAGGATAACACCTTGGTCTTGGATCCAGAGCTACAATGCCAAGCTCAGCTGATCAGGCTGTACCCATATTGCAAATATCTTTTTTCTTGTCATTTTTGTGCATTAGACAATGTAATTACCAGTTTAATTCAATCTTGTTTTGCTGGGGCACACTTAAAAATGCCTTGGGTTTATTTTACTGTCTGCATTTTTTCCCTAAACTATGCTTTTTGCAGGATCTACCCGAGGATGCTGTTGTGGCGATGTGTGGTCATGTCTTCTGCTATCAATGCATATATGAACGGATAACAACTGATGAGAATATGTGTCCCTCCCCTAATTGCGGAAACACATTAAGTACTGATTCAGTATTTTCGTCAGGAGCATTAAGGATTTGCATCTCTGGAGAATCCAGTTCACATGCAGCAGCAAGTTCATCACTAGATGATGAGTCGTCATCTATTAGTCAAAGTAGCTACATCTCCTCAAAGATACAGGCAGCAATTGATATACTGAATTCGATCATTAACACTTATGCCCTTATCGAAAGTGATACTATTGAATCAAGTCCAAGCCGAGTAGCCCCAGTGAAAGCCATTGTGTTCTCCCAGTGGACTGGCATGCTGGATCTGCTGGAGCTTTCGTTAAATAGTAATCTCATACAGTACAGGAGACTAGATGGAACGATGTCCCTCAGTTCAAGAGATAGAGCAGTGAAAGATTTTAACACCGACCCAGAGGTCCCTTTGTTCTCTTTTCTTTTTTACTACATTGTTTCTCTTGCTACTTCCAGCCATCACCAGTTCAGCAGATATCATGTTAATTTAATATTTTTTTCTTTCTTCAGGTCAGGGCTATGATCATGTCACTGAAAGCAGGTAATCTAGGCCTAAATATGGTTGCTGCTTGCCATGTAATTCTTCTTGATCTTTGGTGGAATCCTTATGCTGAGGACCAAGCAATTGATAGAGCACACAGAATTGGTCAGACTCGTCCTGTTACTGTCTCTCGTTTAACCATTAAAGATACGGTGGAAGATCGCATTTTAGCTCTGCAGGTAATAGTTTGTCTTTCATTCGTGCCGTGATTTCATAAGTTTTTCTTTTTCCCTACTTAGGTTACAAGCACTTTGTTTTTTTTTTTAAATTATTTTGAGGGATGATAACTGTATAATGCATTAGTATCAATGATATTCTTAAATCATGTCAATGATCATTTAATGCCTGAGAGGTGCTAAAATATGTGTCAAATGGCTTGTCAAATTTGCATGGGATGGTTGGAAAATGAATCAGGGCAGTTTGTGCAGTTGTAATTGTAATATTGTTATGATGTGCAACTCTACTGATGATTATTGAATAATTTTTTGTTAATCATGGGGGGAAACACAATAGACTGGATGGCATAAAGTTACCTTTCTGATGATGTTTCTGCCTCTTTACAGGAGGAAAAGAGAGCCATGGTTAACTCTGCTTTTGGCGAAGACAAATCGGGTGGCCACGCCACTCGGCTCACGGTGGAAGATCTGAGGTATCTATTCAGGATATGATTGGAAGCCTGGAGGTTTCACCGCAGCACCAGTGGCCTTTGTGATGCAATGACATTGTATAGCTTGTGAACTCGCCTGAGGCAACTCCAACAGCTGTGTACTGCGGCTCGCCGCTGCCGCGAGTATTTTGGCGCGAGGTGCTGCGGTGGCTGCTCCAGTTTTGTCATGCACTGATTTGCTTGATGAAATGTAGTAGGGCTTAGCTACCCTGTGACTTTGACCCCCCAGCCTGTAGTAGGAGAATTCTGCTGTGCTGCCTCAGCTCCCTGTGTTGTCAAGAGATCCATCTGGTGGTGCAATGTATATATAGTGTTGGTCTGTGTAACCTAACATTTACTCTGCCACGTTGCATACTTATAACATGTACGAGTGAGCACAGACTGGATGGTGGGCCTTTGGCTCTCCTGGGAATATGGGTCCCACCTGTCAGTGATAGCTCACTCCTTTCGTTTCCTGTGTACTCTTTTCAGGGTTCGCAACTTTGCTCGATTTCCATTCGAATTTCGTCTATTTTTACCGGATAATTTTTGGAGCTCCTCACAGCTCATTCAGTTTGCGTCGAATTTCAGATGAAATTTGGTGAAATTCATGAAGTTCGACCTATAGCTGGAGTGAAAAAAAACTATCAAAAATGAAATGTAAAATCCTGGGTTGGACTCTGCTCTGTTGCTGATATTGGCCACGGTTCTGAAATTTCACTTGTAACTGCATATCTTTCAACTAAAAATGGATCAAAATCTTGCAAATTCAAAAGGCGGGAGAAGTTTTCTAACTGACAGGTGGACCCCGCGATCTTCATTCAGGCCCCACCAACCAAGTGACGTCATGCGATCAAGTTCCCATGTCCTCCACCGGAAGGCGGAAACCCACCTTGTGACGTCTCGTTGTATAAAGCATCCCCAGCCTTCTCCTCGCACGCAGGCGGCGGCGGCCATGAGGAAGGCGAGAGCAGCGTCCAAGCCCAAGCCGAGGGCCAGGACCAGGGCCAAGCCCATGGAGAGGCCCAGCCCCGCCTCCCTTCTCTCCGGCGGTTCGTCGCCGACGTCCGACGGCGCGGCCGACCTCAGCTTCCTCTCGCCCTCCTCGCCGGTGAAGCCCAAGCCCAGGTCGCCGCTCGCCGCCACGGCATCCTGCCCCCTCTCCCCCTTCGCCTCCGCCGCCCCCACTTCCGTTTCCACCGTCGGAGACCTGAGGAGCCTCGCCGCATCTCACCTCGACTCCCTCAAGCGCCGGCTCGACGCGCTCCACGGCGATTCCGCCCGCGACCTCGAGGCCTCCCACTCCCGCATCTCCAAGCGCTTCAAGGTGACCTGTCTCTCCGCTGCCTGCCTTGGATCGTCATGCTACCTAGCCGATTTCCCCCAGTGCACCGCCACCGCGTGATGCGGTTCTGGTTTCATGTGCTCTGTTCAGATGCAGAAGCAGAGCTGCCTGCAGCTGGCGGATGAGGCGGAGAAGGAGCACAGGAAGATGACCGACAAGATCACCGAGCGCGCAGAGGCAGTGAAGGTACCTTGATCGATCACTCTCTACGTCTTGCATGGAATTGATCGCTCTTTGGTTTATGTTCTGAATTTCTGATGCTTCCTGTGAATCCCAGACCTCGTACAAGAAGTTCATGGCGGAAGTGCAGTCTTCTACATCTCGTGGTACGTCCTAAAGATGAGACATTCCCTGAAATTTAGTTTAGTTCCACATGTTGCTCAAGCCACTCTCTACCGGTTACCGCAGTAACCTGTCCAGTTGGTCGGTTACCAGCAGCAGCCAGACACAACGATCTGGTTACTGCAGTAACATGTATGGTTTAGCCGTAATCGGACTGTTACTTCTGACGATTAGCTTGAAAACCGTGGTTATTAGGCCGGTAACCGCAGTCTTGTTAACGCTGGCTTTTAACTTTCCGGTGATGTTCAGTGTGCAAGGTGACTGTCCCTGAGATGGCAAAGGAGGCGGAAAAAGCTATTGATGGATTGCGCAGTCGCTACAACATCCCAGCTACAGCAGCTTAGTTTGCATTTCAGTTTATCAGCTACGTTCTCTGAGTAGGTAAGCATTTCTGGACGCCTCATGCATTGATTAGTTTTTTTTTTGATGAAAATGGATTGACTAGTTATAATCTGTTTCTTTTACGCATCCATGTTTATGCACGACTGTTGAGTAATTCGTGTAAACGTCTCAAGGACTGTTTGAGAACGGCTTCTAGCTGTGCTGTCTAAACTAGAGGTGATGATCCATCATCCGTGTGGAATTGTGGATATTAAAAATGTTGTGCATCTTCAAGACTTCTATGCACATTGGAATTACAAGTGGGTACCATGGGCTTTCAAATGCATTTACAGTTTTTGTTAAAAAGTGCACCCACAATTTTCCTCAAGTTTGTAGTCTTCAATTCATTAACCAGAAGTTTTTCATTAGAAAACGTAAACCAGATGTTCAGAACTGTGTTTTTGAATGAATGCATATGTCATACAACCAAATGATGTTTCCTTGCTTTTTAACATTGGAGATGTATACAATCTGCCTTAAGCTAAAATTTCGGTTATCGTGATCCTTAGACCTTAAACCTTCTCCTGAGTCTTGAACTACCAGTACCAGAGTTGCAACTGTACCACTTCAATCTTAAATTTATTGGTTGAAAAGGACTAATTGCTAGCAAAAGATAGAAATTATTTCCCTGTTTCCTTCTAAGTCGTTTAGTGTCTACACAGTTTATTCCATGACTATTGTTCAATATTCATTAATTGATTCATGTTGCCTATTACAGTACCACTGGAGTGTTGTTTTTGTTTCTACATTTGCTTGTCATAGTCAGATTCTTGTATCACTTATACGTATAAACATTGACTGTCTGATTTCTGGTGCTGTACTCCTTTTACCTGACTGATTGTCTATATTTCCTGTACCAGGTGTCCGTCACTACATCAACTGGACTAGTGAATTCTTGGGCTTCTAGGAAGGAACTTGCACATATGTGGATAGCAGTTTACACGCAACTCATATAGTTCTTTGCTGCAATTTTGTTCTCGGACACATCGAGGCATCGATATTTGGTTCTCCAATCTTTTGCATAAAGCTTTTGTTTAATTGCATTTCTTGTGCAGCCTGGGTTACTATTGTCCCTTTCCAGATATGAGACACAGTTTGTCCTATTGCAACTGTCATACCGATGAGCAATAGTTCACTGTATACACCATCGAAAGTCAGCCCTTCACAGTTCATTTTTTTTTGTTGGTTACTCTCCTAGATTGTTTCAGTTGGCACATGCGGTTGACTTTCAGTAATTTGCCCATTTAAGAATTGCATCTCCCTCAGTTGGACTGGTTTATGGCATGCTATGATGTCTGGTTTCAGTCAGTTCATAAGCATCGATGCTGCTGCTCTGCTGAAATGAGCTATGCAAGTTCACTGAGCTCAAGCAGGTTGTTGGAGCTTCAGTTTGTGCTATGCCCACAGTTTGCAAAACCGTTGTGGCTGGACAACAGTTTTTGAACTGGATACCAAAGTGACTAGTTTGGTTTTTTACTGTTACCAGTCTAATTTAACAAAAAAAATTGGACCGGTGACTATTTATTATAGGCTGATGAGATAAAAAAAACCTCGGTAATTCAATCCGATTACGATGGTTTTGTGAATTTTTATATATTATATGGTTAGCTCTTCATTCAATTCTGTTATTTGTAGTTTTGCAAACTGGGCTACTTCGGGAGTTCTGATTGACCATCACATGTTTGTACGAAACTTTTTTAAAAAAATTGTATGAATCCAGTTACCATGGTTTTATGAAATACGTCATCTCTTCATTCAATTCTGTTATTTGTAATTTGACCATCACATTTTTGCACGAAACTTCTTTTTTTTTTATAAAAAAAAGTGATTGTAAGAAACTTGCATAGAGTAACAGAGTTGTTGGACGATCTGGACCGCTGGTTCTTTCATCCAACGGTGATCAGTACGACTGTCGACTGCTCAAGTTGCCGTCATCCTAACGACGGCCGCGGATCTCCATCTCTCCCCTCTTCTCTTTCCGGCGGAGGCGCCGCCGGCCATCTCCCCCGGCGCTCGCCTTCCCTCGTTCGCCGTGCAGCCTCCTCCTCCTCCGCTTTGCCTCGTCGCAAGGGCGGCCGGCGAACCGCTCCGGAGGCTCGGTGCGGACGGCCTCCTCTCCTTCCCGGCCCCGAGCTAGAATTCTCCCTTGTGCGGCCTCCTCGCGCGCGCGACCGGCGAGCAGGCGAAAGGAGGGCGCGACCCGGTCGTCCTCGTTCCACAGGTCACCGTCTCGGTTCGAGTCGAATTCAAGGTATCCACTGTTCTCTCGTACCCTCCCTCCTCCGCACCACTTCATGAGCCGGCTTGGCGTAGTCGCGTAGAGATTGTAGATCTATCCGGACTTGGGTTGATTTTCTCCCCTCCAATTAACCCATCCAGTTTCTTCCGGAATTCTTTGGTGAGTAGTAGTGACAGTACTAATAGCAGTTTTTTTTTTTCAAAAAAGATTGGGAGTTCAGTTGAACCTTCATGCCCAGTTAGTGTTGCCCATGTAAATTGTGGTTGAAGCTCTGAAACACTGGTTCCTTGTACAAAATCGTGCTTCTATCATCTATTTGCTAGAATTTCTCTCTGTAGACTGCTGTGTTTAGTCAAGTTGTGGTTGCCTGCTGTGTTCAGTTTTCTGCATGGTTTTTTTATGATTTATGCATGATCTTTGCTTGTTTTGTTGTACTTGTTCAGTCTTCTGTTTAACCATATGCTGTGAAATAGTATTATTGTAGGCATTCATGGATCATATGGATGAGCATGACAGTGATGACTTGCCATTAGGAGTGTTATCTGATGGAGGTCAGGTTGCCTTCAGATTAAGAAATAAGAAAAGGTCCAAGGTGTGGGATGAGTATGATCCTGTCTATGTGAATGGAGTGGTTCAAAGCGCAGAATGCCGCTACTGCCATATTCTGATGAGTTGCAAAGGTTCTGATGGACATTCCAATGGAACAAGCCATTTGTGGCGACATCAGAAAATTTGCCGAGCAAAAGACGAATTGGGTTTGTCTCAGTTACAGGATACTGACTTCCCAAATGGTATGCTTTTTTTGTTTTCCTTGGGCATCATGTTCAGTTTACTGAGCATCGACCTGACAGTTTGTAGTTTTTGTATAGTTTTATAGTGTTTAGAAATGTTTTGGCTGATTATTATACACTTATGATGCTACACATGTATTAAGCACTTAAATTTTAGCCTCCCTAAGCCCTTGATGAAAGTGATCAGGAGCATTTTAACGATGATAATAGTTGAGGGCATGCCTGCTTAGGTGGTATACATTGGGTTATTGCTTAAACAATGATAACATTAGAGGACATTCTTAATACTTGGATCTCCTATCACAGTAGATGACAGAATGTGATAGGGGTAGCAGCTGGTTTACCATGATTAAGAGGATAAGGTAACAGAAGATATAGGGATAGTAAGCATGGTTCAGGTCCTGGTAGGAAACTGCTGGTTACCGTCAACTGGCAAGGACCATGTTTGCAAAAACTAGTGGAGTTAAAAATTTTAAATCTGAACTATACCTTGGCAACAGAAAAACCATCAGAGTCCACTAGAATTCGCAAATAGCATACCAATTTGTCCCATAAACCTTGAAATCTTTTTTCTTCATCCTCCCGATGGTTGCTCAAAGAATATCATTTTTTGGCAAGATGAGCGACATGGTTACATTTAATTTCTAAATAGTAAAATGGCTGTTACCACCACCACCAAGGTGGTTGTAGTTGAAAATGCTCTGTCTTTACTAGTGTTAATGGGATAAAAGGCTGCAGGATGCTTGGTTTACTTGAGGATCAGATGTTCTCCTTGTAGTAGTTTCTAGTATTAATTTTTCCTTTTATCAATTGCCACAGGAATGTTTAACTAGGCAGCTCCTGTGTTGCATATTGTGCTGTGTGGAATTTACTGTTTATCAGTCTGGTGGTGTAAATGTGTAATTAGGGTGAAAGAATACATTTTCCCCACAAATTGCATGTCTTTCATTTTTATATGTATTCTGACTAAACTATCATGTTTTATGCACAATAGTGTTGAATGACGTTGATCCAGTGGAGCAGATTCATCCAGATTCACTTGATGATATAAACTTATCAAGTCATAGTGACAACAGCAGATTCAGATCAAAGGTGTGGAATGAGTTTAGGCCTGTATATGTTGAGGGAAGAATCCAGAGTGCTGATTGTGTCCATTGCCACAAGCGACTTAGTGCAGAGAAAGGTAGAAGTCATTTGAACCGGCATACTCAGACTTGTCCAGCGCGAGTAGAAACTGGAATAGATCATAAGAAGGGTCATTTCTTTCCCTCCAGTGTACCAAGTTTTAAATCTGGTGTTCAGGATGAGCTTTCACCTGCCATGACAAATGGTAAAGTTCAGATTGCAGAGTATGCTAGCAAGCTTCTCAAGGGTAATAGCTCAGTTGACAGAACTCCCCAGAACCAGCATATTCTAGCTTTGCCAGCACAAGATAACATGACCTCAAAGGAACAAAATACCTCATCTACTCATGCTGCTTCAGATGTAAGCATGAGGAAATTTGATCAGGAAATGTCTTATCAAGAGATAACTAAAATGATAGTTTTGCATGGCTATCCCTTGTCAATTGTTGAGCATGAAGAAATGAAAAGATTTGCAAGAAGCCTCAATCCGGTGTTTAACATGGCATCAAGCATTGACGTGGAAGAGTATTCAACTCTTTTATATCAGAAGGAAAAGGCTGACCTTAAGGAGAAAATTGCAATTTCATCCTGGCGAATTTCCTTATCAGCAAGTGTGTGGGCTCCTGATGGAGCTGAGCCTGCAGTGAAGTACCTCTGTTTGACAGCACACTTTATTGACGCAGAATGGAAGCTTCAAAGGAAAATAATCAAGTTTGGTGTGTTTTGGTCCTCGTCTACTGATTTTGAAAGGATGATACTTTATAAGGAGGCTTGTGTATTAGACTCTGCGAGTGGGCCATATAATGTCATAGGAGAAGCTATAAAAGATTGGAATCTTGATAAGAAGCTTTTCAGCTTGATATCTGTCAGTGAAATTAGAAACCATGGAGATACCACAAAGCTTAAGGAGATGCTCATACAAAGAAATAGCCTTCCTATTAGGGGTGAGCTATACAATATTGCCTGTGTGGATGATGTTCTTAACAACATTGTTTCAAAAGGGCAATCAATGCTTCACCATGTTGGTAATATACTAGAAAGATTTATGCAGGCACATGCATCCTCGTCACTGACTCAGCAGCAACTTTTTGAAGTTGTTGCAAATATGGGTTTGAGGTGTCCCCAGGATGATGCAAAATGGTGGCACAAAATTTACTTCAGGCTTGAAGTTGTTCTGCATTTCAAAAAGGCATTTCCCACTGAAGAATTGTTACCTGCAGAAGACAATAAGATTGTTGAGTCTATTTGCAAGATTTTGAGGGCTTTTTATCGTGCTATTGAAGTAATTTCTGGTCCTGTTTGCCCGACAGCAAATATGTACTTCAATGAATTATGGAAAGTTAGGACAACATTGCAAGAAGAAGCATCTAATGATCACACTGAAGTTGCTAGCATGGTGAGGGAAATGCAGGAAGCATTCCATGAATATTGGGAAAATTCGTACTTGTGGCTGTCTGTACCTGTTGTTCTTGATCCCAGATTCAAAATTACTTTTATTGAGTTCCGTCTTAAACGAGCTTTTGGCGCTGATGCAGCAAAGTATGTAACTGCTGTACGTGAAAGAGTCAGGGAGCTGTTCCATGAATATTGCAGCCCTGTGGATAAACCGAGTGTTCACACTTCAAACTATGAAGGTCGTGATGTTGAAATGGGTGGATTTGACAGTGATTCATTGGAGGATTGGGATCAGCATCTTAATACACAATCAAGGAATCAACGGTTGACAGAGCTTGACAACTATTTTGAAGATGGCCTTGTTCCAAGAAAAGATGATTTTGATATTCTCAACTGGTGGATGGGTCACTGTACAAAATATCCAACCCTTTCGGTTATGGCACAAGATGTCTTAGCAATGCCATCGTCTGCTCTTCATTGCAAGGCCGCCTTCAGCAGCGAGGGGCCAGTAATTCATAAGCAATGGAGCACATTAAACATCAAGACAATTGAGGCACTTGTGTGTACCCAGGATTGGATTAGATAGAATGGTAAATTCTGCAGTCCTGAGTTCTGTTTGTTTCCTAAGCTGCTTATGTGAGTTTGTTTGAAGAAGCCTGTGTTTGCTTCATAGTTCCGACTTCAATTTTGCATCTTATTCCTTGAGAAAGAACTTGACAGACAACCTTTAGGAGTGCACAGCTAGAATGTTACTACTCCCACCTGCATAATCATAGTAGCTCGACAGTTAGTAGCAATTACTTTGTCACAGCATCCATTCTTTCGTAGTAGGGAGGTACTTCAAAACACTGTAATAGATCAATAGAATGAGGGTCATCTGTAAACTGAAAGATGTAATCGGTAATCAGTAGGCATATTGTTATCTCCAGAATGTAAACATGGCTGCTAAGTTAGATGGAACAAAATCATTCTGCTATATTCAAATACTGCTCAGCTCATTGAATTGTGTGTATAATGTTCTTACATGGGAGTTCCTGTCAATAATTTTGCAGGCTACATGCTGTATTAGACATCTTGCTGCTGAAGATTGCACAGTACATACTCTGATACTCATGGTACTCCGAACATAGGAATCTGTTGGAAAAGACTTTACTGCTCATTTGGCTTACTGTATTAGACATCGTGCAGATGATGGTACGTCTCAACATTTCTGCAATTCTTCTCCAAACGTGTATATCACAAGTCATTCACCCGTTTGTCATGGAATTTACCAAATGCGTACAGCGTACTTCTGAGTGTTCAGATGTATCGTACAATGTCATTTATTTTACCAGGATTTAGGCTTATGGTGCAGCTGTGAATGTACAGTGGCATTGAGTTATTATCATGGTTTCTGAATTTTGCTGGGAGGAGTTTTGCTGCATAATTTTGTGCCACCCTTGGGGGCTGATATCTACTCAGATATCACTAGGAACCGTTTGCCATGCAGCCCATGCTGAAGTTTTCATAGTATTGGGTGCAACTCAATCTATCAATCTAGATTCGTGAAAGCACTAGATTCTTGAAGTGCAAAATAAAAGTTATGTCGGCCTAGATTTTACATATTCTCACATCACTATTATAAAGTGATGGAATTATGCCCAAGAAAATTCTAGAGGAACCGGAAGTTCCGGCTGTAGCCGGAAGTTCCGGGTTCTGGAGCATCCGGAAGTTCTGGTAGGACCAGAAGTTCCGGGTCAGTTCCAGTGTTCGGTTTTCTGGACGAATCAGAAGTTCCGGTTGGAGCCGGAAGTTCCGGGTTGAGAATTAATTCGATACAGAAGGTCTATTTCGGAAGTTTCGGATGGGATCCGGAAGTTCCGGTGGCCGGAAGTTCTGGTTATAGCCGAAAGTTTCGGACCACGCGAACATATTAGATTTGTTGGGCTTTAATGCAGATTAAAGACCCACGTTGGTGCACTATATAAAGAGAGGTGGGGTTAGCACGTAAATGCTGCTGTTCATTGTTACTTCACCCTAACCCTAGCCGCCACCCTCTCTCTCTCCTCGATAACAAGGGTTGTGGTTGATCTCTTCCCGATCTCGCAAGCGGTGCTAGCATGCTAGAGCGAGGAGATCCCGTCCCTGTACGTGTGGATACCGTAGAGACACCGTTACTGTATCGGTGCTGTTCTTCTTCCTTGGAGATCGTCGAATTGCGTTGACTTCGCCGTCGACGAACGGACGAGGCTGTGAGGAGTAGCTCGAGGACGCGCTTCATCGACTCTACTTCCGCTGCCTGAACGCGTCTCGTGGCTCAAGGTAACGATCCATGATCCCATTACACGCATGGTTCCTGGGCTAACGGGGTAAATTTTTGAAATTAAGCGCTAGCGTAGCCTCCCCATAACCTAACAGTGGTATCAGAGCCTACGTGCGTAGTATTCGATCTGGATCGATCACATATGGTGATATGTGATGGAAATAGATTGGATCTATTGTTTTTGTCATCGGATTTCCGGAAGTTCTGGTTGGATCGGAAGTTCTGGGCCGAAATAATTTTCGATACAGAATGTTATTTTCGGAAGTTTCGGGTATGACTCGGAAGTTCTGGGTCCGAAAGTTCTGGTTGGACCGGAAGTTTCGGACAGAAATAAATTCCGTACAGAAGGTTATTTTCGGAAGTTCCAGGTGTGACTCAGAACTTCCGGGCCAAAAATAAATTTGATTCAGAAGGTTGATTTCGGAAGTTCCGGCCCTGAGTCGGAAGTTTCGGTCCCTTCGACCAGAAGTTCCGAGTCTGTTTTCAGTTGCACATAGTCTCCGCCTAACTTGTTTTTGCAGAGAATGTTGTGACTGGTATGGCCTTGCAAAGTATATGATACGTGTTTGTAATAACATGGCCTGTGTGTCATGGTTGATTGCAGCCTAAGGCTGTTCAAATGTTGTACGACCTGCGCGTCGACATGTGATGCTTCAGCTAATGTAATTAGTATAGCGCTATTAGTTGTAATAGGCTGATACAGGTTCATGGAGGCCTAAAGCGGTATGACTCGACGGACAGGAACCATGGAGATGAAGATCACCATGTGAAGGGGTCGTACTCAGTCACAGTCAATATGATTGCCTGCGATGTTTACTTAAGTTCCTGTCATACTATTCTTTCATGTTGCGTGTGCGGTAGGCATTGTTATCCTGATAGAATAGTTTCCGTCAGAAAATTAAGTATTGATGCTCTTTCCAATAGCTGCACCTATTAAGGTTGTGATCACTGTATGGTGGGTCTGCCAAAGCAGGGTGCCATCTTTTATCTCAATCAGTTAGGGTGATGTCGGACACCACATGTATAGTATTGGTTGACTTAACAAAGCTATCAAAACAGTTTTAGGCTTTGGGGCATGGAGTTGAGTGTCGGACATTGGATGTCACATCAACGAACAAGAGTCACATATGATGTGATTAGCAAGGTGTTGCTTACCTATGTCACTAATCTTCTAGTAGTGATGCTAAAGCTCACTAGGAGTTAGTCGACTATGGATCTTGTCTCACAATGTGTCGTTAGAGGGAAAGCGATCATTTTTCATATTGTGGTATATCTTTTATTTGATAGAAGATCAACATAGTATAGTGCTGAACCTTGTATTTTGTTGTAGATCATGGCACCTACTAT
>KE372078.1:246518-259592 GCA_000418225.1 Zizania latifolia | reverse complement strand
GCCAGTTCCGACACGGCGTGAGGTGAGCTCCCCCTCCTCGACGCCCTTAGTGAAGGATTAGGGTTGGGGTTAGACCCTAACCTTAATCCCCTCTTTTGTTTTTTTTTGTTCGTTTGTTCTTCGGCCGGGGCTTCTTAGGGTTTCTCTGCGGGTTCTTAGTGCGGTGGTGGCGTCGGTTCAAGGGGAGGCCGACGCTACCCTAAGCCCTAATCTAGCCTAACCCAAGTCCTAAGCTCTGATACCATTGATAGATACTTAGCACTAATGACTGCGAGGGTTAGGGCTAGTTGGCGAGTAGCTTCTGGTTTCGCCTGGGAGGACGATGAGGACGCCATGTCCTTGGTGGTCGTCGGCGTCGGAGTCCGGTTGAGTTCGGCTGTGACCGGCGAGGAGGCAGAGGCTTCCCGTCGCTCTCAGCGTCGAAACAAATCGGATAGGCTTAGAAATTTTTGGGATCGAGAGTTAGCGTAACAGAGATCCGAACCCTGCACACCGCGGCCTCTTCCCCTTTTATGTGGCGCTGCGCAACGGGGGCCCCTAACCGAATTTGGTTGGGGCGCCCCCGATCAGGGCGCTGGATCCAGGAGACGCACGGGAGAGGGACTCAGTCCCCTCTCCCGTGGAGATCTCAACTAACACGTATTACCAGTTTAGAGTCTGTCCTAAGAGGACATTGGTAATTCTGCTATTCCTGAGTAGTAACATCTTTGCTTAGTTGAGAAATCTGCATTAGATTGATATTTCCTAGATGAAAATCAAATTCATGGTCTTTCTTGTTCTATTCTAAAGCATATCTTCATGTTGGGTGTTGACATTCGGTCGTCGACAGATTTTTTTTGTAATGATCTATGTTCGGCAGCAAGGGTTGATGAGTTGTGAAGAACCCTAATTTTATGTAGCAACACATATGTTTATCTAGGTTCAGACCTCCTTTCAGATAACAACCTTATGTCATGCTTATGTGTATTAGATTGGAGTGAAAATATCGTTCTTATATTGGCTTGCCCCTCCTTCCTAGGGCATCTACTCCTTATACACTACTATATATGTTGTCATTGACTCCTTAGTCATGTTAGTATAGCAATGCACTTTCACAATCATATCCATCACATTAAACGGTCTAAAGATATCTCTATCATTTACTATGGGCAGTGAATTCCATCTTGATCATACACATTCCACTATATATTTTATTGCAAACCATAGACAACTAACATTTGTAACTGTGTAGTTACGGAATATTGTTTGGTAGTCCCTAGTGAACTATTACACATATTGAGAACTATGATAATCTTAGCTCTAAGATTCTATATCCGTACCACATGAGGCCAAATGATGACATGTTATAATCTCAGCAATGTCTAATGGCTGAGTCGACCCAACTACATGTTCTCCACGAGTCTATATCATTGATTAGATATCTCCATAACATAACTTATGAGACATGATAATCAATCTATTGATCTAATAATTACATTTGTTTTACATATGATATATGATCATAGATTATTTAGAAATAATATCATACATCATAAAGAGTCTCATAAATAAACCACATACTTGTTGATTAATAATAATGATACATATTTTAAGAAACATAATGTCACTTTATTCGTGAACTTATAAATATAATATGCGGTATACATATCTCAATGTAACCCTGACAGTTGGCATCTCAGTTTTTCAATCATATGATGGGAATACACATACGCTGCATGCATAGCTGGAGGCAATGATGCCTCAATACTCAATAGTGTAGTTCCATTAGGATTTAGGGCATGGTGTACTTGGTGGTCCAACATCCCATTATATTGCTCATGCAGCCTGGAGAAGATTATTATGTTATATATTGTACCATTAATTAATATATCTTTGCTGTACCACATATTTACATTTAATTTCTGTCTTCTTTTTATAAGCTTTTACATTGTTTTTGCCAACCCTTGATAATGTACCACATAGTAAAGTTGCTCAATGCTGCAAGTACAGTAATAATCATGCAAGCTATTGCACTACTGTATCATGAAATTGAAAGATCCAGAAGCTTGCGTTTGGAAGCAGAATTATTATAATTATTGTTGTTGTTGTCGTCGTCGTCGCCTTTCAACGAAGAATGTAAATTAAAAAATGAGGATGTGATTCCTGTGTACACTCACTGAGATGAGTACGTAGTTCTTGCTCCAATTTAAAATATAGCTACTTAATTTTAGCATTCAAATTTTATTCTAAAATATAGTTATCTCTCTACCTAATTTCTCATCTTAACTAATCATAATCATATTTTATTTAATTTATCCACATACTTTCTTATCTTAACCAATCATAAATATCTTCATGTAATTTTTCATCTACTTCTGATACCGTAATTTCACATCTCTGATTAATTCTGGTAAAAAAACTTTATAAATGCTTATATCTCCGGATGAAGGGAGTAATATTTATCTTTGAGTAATTATAGTATGACACATAGTTATCTGAATCTTCTGACCTGTGCGTTGTTGCAAGCAGTATGGTAGGCTGGCAATACATATAAGTTATGTACTGCTATCACTACACACCCCAGGGACCATGCAGAGATGTGCTGTTCTGCAACTGGTTCTGGCAAGATCTGACCCACTATTCAAGACAAGGTATAAAGCCACTCTCTACACAAGCACCAACGCAAGTAAACAAATTCTGTAGTCTGTAAATTTGATAGGGTAGAATCGTTCCGTTCTAATTTTTTGCATGTTTAGTTTAAGAGTAAAGCTAGGGAAGGAGATATCCAAACTTGTGTGATTGCATCAAAGTTAGCGCATAGAACGTACCGATAATCCAATTTACGGAGTACTTCGTAAGCAAATGGAAGGGTGGTTAATGATCAATACCCAGGATGAATGGATGATTATGTATGTAATTAACAGAATGCCAGGTGATAGCACATGAACACATATTCTCCTTCAAACATCAGCCTTAATTACTTGTGCGACTTCCAGCTCGCCTGTGTATAAATGCAATATTTATGTCACTGGGCAATATTAAGTGATACAGTAGTTGTTAAAGTACCGAAAGGAATGGTTTGCATCGTTAATGCTGAAATATTTAGTATCTCACCGAACAATAAGTGACAGAGTATTAAAGTGTAAAGGAACACACATTTGGATTTTCATGTTGATAAGCCTGAAAAATTAATGGCAGTTTATATCATTTTTGTGAAAGTTGAAATACACCGTTCGGAGTTACGGAGCAAACTTCATTGTAAGGATGAGTTAATAGGTTGTGACACCATTGTCTTTAAATTTTGGATCCATCCTTGCTTTAATATACTATAGTGGAATAAATTAAAATGATGCCTATAGTATGTTTATAACCATAGTGTTTGTTGGTATTTAAGAAAAATTATGGCCGGTCTAACCTTAACACAAAGGAAATGAATATTGTTTCTTCGTCGACAAACAACTCCCTCCGTTCTTAAATAGATATTTTTTTATATCAAATACTAAAATTTTAGCCAATTAATAATTAATAAAAATCATAGAGCTTTGATATTTAAAAAAGATATCGATAGATTTGTCATGAATATTTCTAACATTTTTATTTACGAATGGATGAACTGACGTTACCCATATATATGTGTGTGTGTGTGTGTGTGTGTGTGTGTGTGTAAATAAATGTATATATATACTTCACTTAAAGTCAAACTATTTGTGTCATGCTTATTTGTCACGGTAGACTTCAATCACAGACTAAGAATTCTATTCCGGCCTGTTCAACAATTAAAGGAAATTGCACAGACAGATTAATTATAATCTTAAAATGCAGACTAAATGTTTGATTAGCCTCTGCAAAGTCATGAGGGATAGCAGCACCGACCACTAATTATGTGATAGTCTGCCGGTATATATCGGTTAAACTCTACGGGATATATATACCCTATATGTGTGTGTGTGTTAATATTGTATATATATGCTGCCAAATACAATTTAATTATGTTATTAGTGGTATAGTACCTTTATATACCACAATAATTACAGGAGAAGAGGCTTGCTTTCACGATTTGGTATTTCCACATCAACTAACTCAATACAAGGACATGGAGGGCCCACATGTCAATATCAATGTTTTTCAATGTCAATGAGTCATTAGTGATGATCCTGACTCGTGTGATTTCGAATGGTGCATTTAGGACTCCAATATGTGCTCCTTTTTTCTAACCAAATTAGATGTTATATATACTCTGTTGTTCTATTTGTGTATTATACAAACACGTTTCTTCAAACAAAATATAATTAATATTTTAAGGTATGTAGTTTACACAATGTTAATTATATTTGGTCATAAGACAATGGAACTAGCATACAACACTTAGTGTGTGTTGTTACCTACTCTCTCCGGTTTCACAAAGAAAGTCATTTTAGACTTGTATCAAGAGTTGTCTAAAATAAGTCGTTTTATATTTTATTGTGTATTTTGGATGACTATACCCCTGATGTAGTACTACTTTTTTCTTATTTTTTACGCTATCTTTACTCCCGCATTGTATTTAATAGGGACAAACAAGAAAAGTACACACTAATTAATCGCTCCTTAGTATTTGAAATCATATCCAAAACAACTTTCTTTATGAAACCAAAGGGAGTAGCAATTATAATTCTTATGCAAACACCATACACTGCTCACTACGGGAAACAGCATCTTCGTTGAGTGCCCGAGAGTTCGCTGAGTGTTTTTCCTTAGACACTCGGCAACCACTAGGGTTTATTAAGAAAATCAATTATTTATTAAGATAGAGGCTTGTTATTCATCAATAATTGAAGTTGATAACTCCATTTTTGTGGGGCTTGGCCATGACAGCGAGGTAATACAGCCACAAGTTTTGCCACTATACGCTTTTATCAGCAAAGGAAAAGGATATCATGCAATAATTTGTGGTTAATAATACTACTTGGCATGGAGTACATCCACGTATATGTCTTCACCTTATGGAAATTAAAGCAGGATTCCAGGCTGAGCGAACTGGATGAATAATTGTTGTCAACATCGCCCGTTGGCATGCATAAAGCTAGCAAGGCCTCTTCGGAATTTTCCCTCCAAAATATTGTTGTATTTTTGTCTGCTAAGATTTAGGGTTATTTTGGAATGCAAGATTATTAAAACACTCCAAAATCCCTTTAGAACCTAAGATTTAGGGTTATTTTGGAATTCTCCTCTAAAATTACTTTGAAAATACTCTATTTTAAAGACGGCATAGGAATAGAATGTTATGACATGCATGCATATGAATTCCTACAGGATCGGATTTACAAACAAAGGGAAGTTTTAAAACTATAACTTTTAGATGATGTACATGAAAAACGCAGGAACTCAAGACACAAGAGGACAACACTGATAAGATCCCATGCTTGTTTTCCTACGGAATTCCTATGAAATAGCTTATTCCATACGAATTTCAAAGGAGTTTGTAGGGGGTCAATCTTTTTTTCCATAGGATATAGGAATTGCCACTTTTCCTTTGAATCGAAGGATACCCCAATAGGTTTTTACAAATGAAATGTGCCGTTAGTTATTTTTTTCTTTTTCCTGACAGTTTTTTTAGTCACCGATAGAAAAAAGATAAATGGACTGTCAGTTTGGAAAGAACCAACAGAAAAATAGTTTGGTCTAACGGTTATTTGATAACCGATAGGAAAATAGGTTTCTAGATTGACGGGTTGAAAAGAACCCATAGGGAAATTCAGAATAAATCTTGACGGGAGCATCCCGACAAGAAAAAATGTCCACATCCGACAGAAAAAAGCCTACAGTCCGTCAGAAAAATGTTTCTATCGACGGTAAAAAGGAATTTCTCTGTCGGCATAACTTGACAGAGATAGGCATTTAGATCTGACAGTTAGCCGTAAGACAAATTAAATTTCTCTGTCATTTTATTCCTGGCGCCTATTTCCTGTCGGCACACTGATAGGGAGATTGATTTTCCTATTTCTCTGTCTTTTTTTGTTATTTCTTTGATGGTTTGAAACCTGCAGGGAAATTTCATTCTCTGGAGAGTATATTGACTGCTTTCAGTATCATAAAGGAGTAATTACAAAAGACATGATTTCACTCTGATATTGAATCGCGGCTGGATGCACTTTATGCAAACATGAAGATGCATCAAGAACCTTGAAGCAGATCAATTGGATTAATTAATTGCTAAGTTCGTAGTCCATGATCATGAGCCAGCTACTTTCCAATTACAAATTTGCAATGTACATAACAATCTGCAATTCCTGCATATGTCAAAATAACTGGGGAGATGTAATTCATCTTCCATGTTTAAAAAAAACAAAAAAAAAACTGATCTATAGCATATTGAAATTCATACCAACCGTGTAATGCCGTATCTCGTTGAAATGCATTTATGGTACAGTCCAGTAAACAGTACTCCTACCTAAAATCATCCAACTGTATGAATTGACTTGTTTATATTCTGACAAAATGATGTCATATAATGCGTGCGCAGTCTAATTAAACATCGAAATCTTAAATTATTGTTTAAAAAAAAGATTTTGATATGTGAAAATGATATTAGTAGATTTGTCATATACAATATTTTCATGTTATTATATTTTCAATATTTTTTATAAATATATAACTAAAAAATTTAGCATAAATTAGAATATATGTATTGAAAACTGTGTCGATGTCTAAAACAAAACATGTGCATAACTTAGTAATTATTTAACTCCAACATGAAACAGTAGTATTTTGACTCTTGCTAACCATTATTAGAGCACTTTAAAGTTCATAATGCAGGTCATATTACTTAATTCTCTCTCGAGTAAGTCAGAAAAGAGAGAAACCAGCAAAGAGCCAAAGACTTTAATTTGCATGTTGTATCAGAATCGAAGTTGACGTGGAGTAATGACTAAATTCAATGCGTATTATCTGGAGGTTTGTGTACTCCAAACTTATGTCGAGTCAATCAGTCAGAGGCGAATACTAGTAACGGTTGTTAGTTAATTACTCTTTTTTTCTATAATATTATAGCTTAGAACCATATTTAATATTTTATAGTATAATGAATCTAAATATATTGGTAATTTTATGGGAAGAAGAAAGTATTACTCTATCAAATAAAGATTTTATTTTTAGACGCATTAGTAACTTTAAAAAACAACTTAGTTGCTTCTTATTAATTCTAGCTAATAAATTGATTGTGTGTGTCACTTGGTTAACCAGATCTGATTAATTATGTAAGCATTAACCGAATGAAACAGCTAAAAAAGTCTTTAAATGACAAATTTTAAATATTAAAAATAAATTTCTTATGGAACGGAGAGAACGAGTAATACAAGTCACATATGACAATCATGATAATTAATTAGCACTACACACATACTTTGCATTGTGACCCTTTCTTCATGGACGACTTAAATTTTACCTTTAAAGTCACTGTGTCATTTTCTAGAGACCTTTCGATGTTTTTATTAACTATATGTACCTACATAATTTTAATTACTAACTGATAGTTAAAAAGAATCATCTTAAAATGGGCAGCACCTTACAAAAATTAACAGATATGACACGGTGCATAAATTAAACCAAATCAACTGTTGGTGTGCAATATACTGATCACCAAGCTACACTCAAATCAATAAATGTATACGCAGGATACGAACAAAAAATGGGCTTTGAACACAAGGAGAAAATTAAAATTAAAGGTGAAGCTGTGAAATTTGGATTCCATTATTGAAGTCCCTTGGACTCATAAATATAGTCATCCACCAAAACTGATGATGAAATAGCTAGCTAGCTCTCTCCTGCATCAATTCAATTAATTTGCAATTGGCGTGTTATGTATGCTGCCGACATGTTTCACCACACAGCACAAAACTCATATACTGTCATGCATACACATGCTACTAAGGAATTAAATTCAGGGGGAAATAGTTATGGATGGTACGTACTGTACCCAGTGATTAATTTGGCGATCGATGGTGTATCAGCTTTTCTACGGAGAGATCGAAGAAATGGTTTTTGTAAAAAAATTAAGCAATTAAGTAAGCAACAAGCAGCACATATGTACTACGTGCAGCTGTGTACTAAGAGCGCATATTGAAATCAAATGGTTAATTCAGAATGCACGCAAGTTTTTTTTTTTTTTGAGAAAAGAATGCAAGACACAGCTATATATAGTAGCAAGCTGTTTATCATCCTGCTAATATTACCAAGAAATTAAGAGCCATTGTGACATTTTTCTGTGCTGGAAAATTAATTAAACCAAATGCATGCACACAAGCTAGCTAGCTCAAACATACATGCATGCATAAGAAGCACTTGATCTACTTGTCGATTCTTCCATATCAAAATTCAAAAAAAAAAAACACATATATGTATGGGGCCTTTGTGGTGCAGTATTTACCTCCTCCTAAGGAGGTAAAACTTGTAAATAATCTTGACCTCGATTATATTTCATTTTTTGAATTAAATAATATTAGTTTTTGGCTTAACCGGCTAGCTCCGGCCACTTTTTCCCTTCGCCCACCCGCGATCTCTGTCTTGCTCCCCCGGAGAGAAAAGTGCGAAAAAAATAAAGGTTGTCGCTGGGAAGGATCAAACCTAGAACCTGCGATTCAGAAGTCCACGTCTTATCCGTTGAGCCAGAGAATACTTGGGCGTGGATTCTACGTGCATACGCAAAAAAGTTTGTTCTGATGCTCTGTTGTATGTGTGCATGGCTGCTCTGTTGTATGTGTGCATGGCAAAAACGGTAGGATAGTGATTCCGCATGCATGCGCACAAATTTTTGCTCTAATGATCTGTTGCATGTGCGCACGGCAAAAACGGAAGGACTGTTGCATGTGCGCACGGTAAAAACAGAAGGATAGCGATTTTGCATGCATGCACGCAAAATTTTGTTCTGATGATCTGTTGCATGTGCGCACGACGAAAATGGAATGATATGGATTATGTTATTCTTTGCATGCGCGTATGCATGTTCAAAGAAAGGAGATGTGATCTATTATCTTCGATCCTAGGAGGTAATATGTCACCTTATTTAAATTTTAGCCGTTAGATCATATAGAATGAACGATCCACGTTGATTTGAGGTACCGTAAATTTTTCATATATATTGATGTTGCTTGTTTCTACTTTTTATGAACAGTAGAAACTCGGCTTTTTGTACCGAGAAGTAATTGTAGGGAAAAACTTTTATATTTTTATTTGCAATGGTTCTAAAGTCGATCAAAACTGCCAAAAATATGAAAAAACTAATATAATCTTTAAAAATTGTTTCTAAAATTCAAATTTAACTACAGCCTTTTATAACAAGGAGAAACAGACACCAAGTGTACACACTATGCTAACTTATTAAGCTTCTCGAACAATATAATTAACTTAAGTCGAACAGTTCGATCTCTCTCAAAAATAAAACAAAAAATTGAACCGTAGCCGTACGTTTATACCTAGCTATATATGCTTTCACCGTATACGTTTCTATATATCGGAAATGTTACCGTCTTTCTCTGTCATCTCTCTCTCTCTCTCTCTCGCTCCTGCGCCTGAGCAATAACGCTGCACCCTCTCTCAATAAATGCGATTGCATCCGCTCAACACTCTCGCCAGCAATAACTCCTCTTCCCCATCTCCACATTCCTCCCCCAATCCGCCCTTCCCCTCTTCTTCCTCCTCCGCTTCATCCTCCCATGGCGTAGAGATCTCTCTGTCCGGCTGCTTCTCGCTAGCTAGCTCTGCCCGTGTTACTTTCCTGCATGCGATATCACGCTTCTTGGAAGCAGCAAGTGGTAGCTAGGCGGACAGAGATCAGGGAGATATGGAGCTATCTCACTTGCTCGCTGCCCTAGATCTTACTGCCTCCATTAACGCGGCTTGATTTTCTCGGAGAGTTCTTGGGATGGGCTAGCTCCTGCCTGTGCTTGCCCTAGATCTGCTTCTGCTCGTGCTGTTACGTGCCGTGCAAGCCAGTTCTGTGTACTGTTCGTTCTCCTTTTGGTTGGTTTGCAGCCTGTGAGTTGTCACGATGCTTGCAAATGGGAGGAGCTAGAAGAAGGCAAGAGGAAGAAGAAGTCAGTAGCTAGCGTGCCTGCGTACATACGTAGCTTCGGTCATGACGCCGGCGAGGCGCATGCCGCCGGTGATCGGCCGGAACGGCGTGGCATACGGATCGCCGTCTGCGCAGCTGCCTCTGACCCAGGTACAGTACGTTCAGAAACTTATGAGATGAACAAATCAACAAATCGATATACACATATGGTTTTATTGTTAATATTGCAGTTTTCGAAGTGATTTTTTTTATAAAATCGTGTGTACGTTTTGTTTTTGCTAGCTTTTTTACAAATTATTTTTCTTTCTCTTGTTTTTGCTGGTTCTTGATTTCTTCTCTGTGCATGATCTGTTTCTTTTTGATTAATTGCTGTATGAAACGGTAGCTCTGCTATGAATACACATATGCATGCATTAATTGGGCGTGCCATTCGAGGATACTGAATTATCTGACCAATTGATTACCTCTTTTACGGAAAATCAGCAGTACTGGCTCGAGATCAAATCATATAGGGAGATGACATCATGAGAGAAGTTCATATATACATGGTTCACAAAATAATTAACTAGAGGAGCCAACCAATTAGTCAAGCAAGAACTGAAGAACCACATCCTTGTTTAGGTCTCTAGCTAGGTCTTGATTTATACTCTGATTTTTTATATGAATCGTTTTAGTCTTCTCAACATGGTTTCTTCAAATATAAGTCATTTTAAAACTTGCAATTTTTATGTTTTCATCTTGTGCACAACTTCAAAACGATTTATATAAGGATTGAGAGGAAGTATTCTTTTTCAAGAAAAATCTTAACAGGCAGACAAGCACAAATTAAACAGGTTAAAAGCTTTCTATGGCCCGGCCTTAATTTATTTTTAGTATCTTACTAAAAAGAAAGCTAGTATTTTTTTGACAAGCAATTCTTAAAAATACTCTACTACTGAGCAGAAGGAACTTCCAAATTTGTCACCAAAAGTAACTGTACTCTACTGCTGGAAAAGATAATCTTTTTAGAGAAACTGGAAGCAAATTAAAATTTTCCGTTTCATTAGCGTCTCTTACGAATTTTTATTTTGGTACTTCTTAATTGCTTTCCCATAAATTCGTACTCTCTCTATATATAGTAGTGCAAATATGTATTCCAAATCCTGAGCTGTTTAATTATATCACATATCTGAGTTGACCTCCTCACTTTCGTGTGTAACAAAAATTGCAGACTGATCTGCTCGACAGCCATAATCTGCAGCAAGCACTACTCCAGCAGCAATACTTCGATCAGATCCCCGTGACGACGGCGGCGGCGGCAGATAACAGCGACACCATGGCACACGGCGGCCGTGCCGACGCCGGAGGGCTGGTGGACGAGTTCGAAAGCAAGTCGTGCAGCGAGAACGTCGATGGCGCCGGCGATGGCGTCTCCGGCGACGAACAGGACCCGAACCAGCGGCCGCGCAAGAAGCGTTACCACCGCCACACCCAGCACCAGATCCAGGAGATGGAAGCGTAAGATTATAATTATTTCCTCTGAATTAATCTTGTCTTAAATTCTTTCCACTGAATTAATTAAACATTCTTCCCTTGCAAATTAAAGCTTTTGTTACATTAATCAAATGATGTTCCTATTAATCAGTTGGTTTTTTTATATTGAATTCGTGTGTTATTTAATTTTTTGTGAAATTTCATCAGTTTTTTCAAGGAGTGCCCGCACCCTGACGACAAGCAGCGCAAGGAGCTGGGCCGGGAGCTTGGTCTCGAGCCACTGCAGGTTAAATTTTGGTTTCAGAACAAGCGCACGCAGATGAAGGCAAGTTCTAAATTATGATTTTTTATATATGTTATTTTGAATTTCTAGATGAGAATTAAAAAATCAACTCAAATGAATTTATTGTTTATTATTTATTCTACTTAAAAAAATATGAGTTGTTCATTTATGAGATTGTTACTATTTATTTAATAAGAGCAAACATATAAAATAGATAAAAAATGTTAAAAGATTTTAAAAATAGGTAGTGAGTATTCAGCTTAATTCTAAGAATTTAAAAAAGGTAGGGTTCTCCAACTTCCGTGTACTAATTATTTTTAGATTGTGCAACTATTGAATTTTATAATCTAAAACAAAATTTGACCACTTTGGAGAGCTATAGATTCTATGTAGTTATAGAATGTCTCCTAATTCCTAAATAAGACCTAAAATGCTTGGCAATGCTGAAAAATATATATTTAGCTAAATTTCCTCTAACAATTTGCCTTACTAACCAATCTTCCCGGAATGTGGCCGGGATATGATGTTGAGGACTGACATAATATCAATGTTATTAAGAAATAATCGATATATTCCTGTCTATAATTTAATTAATCAACATAATCACAATATTTAACCGTGAGCACCTGGACATGAACCTAGGTTGATCGGCACGCACACAACTCATGTCCATAGCCAATTGCGCCATGAGTGTACTGAAATATGAGACACTAAGGATCGAGGAACTAATTATTATCATACTAAGAAAGAATCAACACATTTATATCTAGAATTAAATTGCAATAACTTGTTTGCCTCATTTCTTCTCTTGTGATAAAATATACAATGTTCCAAATTGATCAAATTTAAGATTTATGCTCTTACTAACAGAAACTTATAATCTAGATAAGTATAATAGCACATAAGTGCTAATCTAGAAAGTAAGTTACAGCATGTTTGTATAAAAATCGTACCTTTTTAGATTGTGCAAGTTTATTTTACTGACAAATAAGAAACAATCAGATGACTGGTAAATAATGTGTTTGTGCGTGCAGAACCAGCACGAGAGGCACGAGAACGCGCAGCTGCGCGCGGAGAACGACAAGCTGCGCGCCGAGAACATGCGGTACAAGGACGCCCTGAGCAGCGCGTCGTGCCCCAACTGCGGCGGCCCCGCCGCCCTCGGCGAGATGTCCTTCGATGAGCACCACCTCCGCGTCGAGAACGCCCGCCTCCGCGACGAGATCGACCGGATCTCCGGCATCGCAGCCAAGCACGTCGGCAAGCCCATGGTATCCTTCCCGGGGCTCTC
>KE372078.1:223238-240218 GCA_000418225.1 Zizania latifolia | reverse complement strand
CCTTTGTACATCCACTCTTCAGTTTCATCACTGTAGAAATCTTCAAATGGCTCTTGACATAAAGCACATGTTGTTTGGTCCTCGTCTGCAGGAACAGCCATTTCTTTCTCTTCATTTGCGTCTGCAACAGGTTCTGCAGGCTCGAAAGAAGGAACTCCATCGTTCCCTACTGTTTCTGCTGCTCTTAACCATTCACTCACAGTGACAAAATATTTACGTGAAGTTTGTTTACGATTCTTTGAATTTCTGTTTTTCGTAACATGCCAATCCATGTGAGCACGGTGCTCTTCTTGGCATTTAAAACGAAGGCCACAAGTTTTGCATTGTCTCGGAAGATCCTGATACAGAGCATTAATGACAGACTCGTTTCGTACCTTGAGGTCAACATTGAAGTCGACATCCACAGAACCCTAAAATAATAGAATTACAGGTATAATGAAACCATTGAATTGACTGGATAGATATTGATAGAGCGATATTAGAGACAGGCAATGAAGTGCTCATATGGATGATAAGTACCTGAGGTTGGCTAGGTCGTTGCAATGAAATTACACCCTGATATATAAGGTTACTTAACAATCCAGAGACAAATGGAGGCCCCCCAACTTGTGATGATGATGGACCCATCTGTGATGAAGCAGGAGGTGGTGCAGAAGGTAATGATGGTAGAGGAAATTCAGGCATAGATGGCAAGCCATAGGGTGGCGCTGCAGCTGGTGCAGGAAAAGAACTCGGCATAAGTGGAACTGGAGGTACTGCTGCACTACCTCCTTGTCCTTGGAACATATTTTGTGGAGGAGCAACAGACATGCTGGGCACAAAACTTCTAGTTGTCTCCTGAAGGTGAGAATGGGGATGAAACTGCGATGCATGATGGGGTTGAGTTTGGTTTGCCAAAACTGTGCCCTGATTCTGTTGACTCGATGACAACAAATCTGGGCGCTGATATGGTGGTTGAGCTAAATCACCAGTATTCATTGTTCTCCGATCCAAGGCATCATAATGATGTTGAGGAACAAATACAGATGAATTGGATCCTTGGCTAATAAATGGCCTAATATCTAGACTATCTGCTGTACCTCTAACATGCTTGGTATCAGGTGGAATTGGTTGTACAGTTAGTGGTTGTGTATGACGAAGAGGAGGCCATTCTATGGGAGCATGAGCAGGTGAGAACCTGTGCTTCTCCAACAATGGCATGTCTACAATCAGCGCATCGTATGTACCAGTACCACCAGTGGCCAACCTCTTGCTTGGCACTTCACTATCAGTAGCCAGCGGCATTCTATTCAAAACTGATGCAGGTTGGGGTGCTTGTACCCTCAATGGCTGACCAATAGTCTGGTGCCAAGGTGAAGCTGGCATGGTAGGAGTTCTCCCAGGATCAAGAGCATGCTCAGAACCCTGGTACTCTAAAAAGGCTCCATTCTGAACACCGAAATTGCCTGGATATCTCCTATTAGTGGCTCTGTCAACAGGCTGCGAAAAAGCAATGCTCTATCAACAGTAATTAAAGTAAATTCAGATCAGTACAACATTCAGTTCTTATAAGCTTAGCAGGGTATGAACTTCGTTCATTGCAAGGACAAAATGTTGAACTTGCATACTCAATTAACAATTATGATAATGAAATGGTTAAGGAACATATGGTGTGTAAATTTCATGGTTCAAACTTCTGAATGGTAAAGGATAACTGGGTTATCATGCGATAGCTCTATGCATGGTATATGACCAACCAATATATGAAAGAGGAAACAGATTACTTTTGCACAAGTTCTGAAAGACTGAAACCCAATGAAATACAGTATAGAAACAATAATGTGTTAGTGCCTCCAACTAATAACAGCATAAGTAAACTGAATAGGTTTGGGCAAACATGTAGCGGTTTTCAAGGACGAAAATCACCATAAAACTATAAAAGGTGTATGAAAGAAGAGAATATTATAAGCATGTGATGAAATCTGCTTTTAGCTTTAATTAACTATGCATTTGCCGAAAATTGATTGGATGCATTCTCATAAAAATAAGTTATCAAAGTTGTAGTTGGAGACGTGAAAAGTAAATGAATAATGCTCTTCCTTGAAAGTAACAGGTAGAACATTAATGGAAATTATTTCATTAAATATTAAAAGAAGTGATAAGGGGCACTGGAAGTGTTATTTCAGTGTTAGTAATGTTCATCATAATTAAAGAGACTTCAGATAATCGTACCCCGGTAGCAAGAATCCTATCTTCGAGATTTAGTGGTGGCCCATCAATTGCAGGTCGAGGAGCTTGGCCTGGCCAACTGTGCCTCACAATATCAGGTTCCAATAGTCCAGTATTTGGCCCAGGAAATCCAGCTCTCAGCATTCCAGCGGTAGGTAACGAAGGCATGCTGGTTCTGTTACGATCAGTTAAAGTAGGACTCATATCCTCCCAAGTATACTCTTCTTCCTCTGAAGTGAGCCATTTGTGTGCGCTAGATTTGCTTGCCATGCCATTTGAATCTAGACGTTGCATCTTGGGAAGCCTTTCATCGACATCTTTGCCTTGAGAATTTCCATAAGCATCAATAAGTTCCCTCGCACTTTGCTTCCTATATTCTTCCTCGAGTATGCTCATTGAAGGTCGTTGTGCACCATCCTCAAGAGCCCACTTCCGTTCAAACCAACCATTTCGATCAGGCAATCTTCTAGGGTCATGTCCTAAAACAGAATTGGATAGTGGTGGCCTCTCCAGTGCTCTCTTGGGGGATGCATTCCTAGGGAGCACATCAAGAGGTGGTGATCTTGACAAGGTTCTTCTTGAATTGGCTAATGGTCCTTCTGCATTGAGAATGGAAGGATGTTTGCTCAAAAGATGCGGTGAACCTGGCCTTATCATTCCAGTATGTGATCGAAATGCCTCGTGTTGATCAGGATCATCAGCATACAGTATAGTAGATTTCTGTCCATATGATTTCAATAAATATTATTATAAGAAAAAGTTGAGTTAGCAGCAAAAGTCACATGATACATTTATAAGTAAAAAAACACTAAGTGGCGGCAGCATTTCAATACAATACTTGAATTGAAATAGAAAATTACTGAGCAGAAACTTTATATTGAGATGAATAGATTCCATTTCACCTGGAGATAACCAAAGCACCTTACATTTTCTACAGAAATCATCTATGGAGCTTTCTGAAGACTAGGAACAAATGGAGAGTTTACAAATGAACAAAGCGCATCATTGTTGCTATCTCAAATGAGTACAACTATTCCCAAAAATAGTAAAAAAGTGAGGTTTCCTTTGTCAACCAACAAAGAAGCCCATACTGATGAATCAGTAATCAGACCTGTATGAGAAATAAAACACCCATGCTGCTTCTATAGTTCTATGTTCTCAAAACAAGTAAAAATAAGTGAAATAGTCTGATCAGGTCAACCAGGTTGTAGAAAAAACACAAGAACACGAGAATTGTGCTGCGAAAATCTTGCAGTGTTTTCTGCTTTTCTCTTCTATTTATAAGCAAAATGAAGCTGCCATAATGCATACAAACTCTAATTAAAGATGCATATAATCTCTATCTCTATGAGATAAACTAGGAAACTATAAGGGATAGATTAGGAAACAAATCCTATTACTATACATGTGCAGGGTTTACTAACAATCGCCCCCTAACGACAGTCGGTCAGTCCTCGTGGCGGCGCCCGACATCACGACAGATCCCCTTAGCTTCGCGACGGACATCCCTGACTTCGCGGCAGCGACACAACGGCGGTGACAGATATGCATGGCGACCCGGTCTGCGCTGATCTGCAGCAGCGCGGCAGCGGCCCTATGGCATCTCGGCGGCGGGGGGCTTTGCTGGCAGCTGCCGGCCTTACAGCGTGCAGATATGGGCCAAAGGTGGTGGCGGCCCTCCTGGCCAAAAGCGACGGCGGCCAGAACCAGTGGGCGGTGGGCGGCAATGGGCGGCTAGAACAGAAAGAGAAAGAGAAGGGAAGGGCAGCGCTCCAAGCCACGCCCGCACCCACACCTCAGCTTCATGGCACTCCAGTGGGCGGCAGCGGCAGGCAGCAACGGTTGGCGACAGGGATTGGGCAGCGGCGGCTGGAAGAAAAGGGAAGAGAACGGATGGGCGATGGCTAGGGTTAGAGGATCAGACCAAACGGTAAGTAATTGTGCACAGCCGAGAGGGTGCCCGCCTCATAAATACTGCAAGTCACGTTTGCAGTGTTAGTATATACTAAACCTAAACATACCACTTGGGAAGATTTTCCAGATGTTGCACCAATGCCTTGATCATTTAACATATTTGTGTGGTATAAGCATTGCAATATTTCTACAGTTGGCTCAAATAATCTGATTTGTTTTTATTCTTATGCTTAGTGTGTCCAGTTTTCTGAAGTATTTGCCACTATCCTTTACAAAATCAAAATAGTTGGTTCATAAACAAGTGTCATGCCCTTGCTCTCTATCACTTGGCTCATGCAACATGTGTAATCCTTTCTTCTCCAGGGTTTTTAAAAGACATTGTTCATAGTTTGCTTTAGATGACTTTTAAGAGATGAAAGATTTGAAACTTTGAGAGATAAGATAGTTTTATGTCTTTTGTGCTACATTTACATTGCTATTTTAATTTTCTAATATCGTAGTATGTTCGCCATGTTGATGTGTCTAAGGCGTCGCCACGCCCTGTGCCATAGTCGTTATAAAGTTGTGAAGGTGGTAGGATATTGCGCTTCGCCACACCACCATAACAACCTTGCTTGCTATTGTGCTTTAGGATTTATGCTGATTAATTTTCTGGTGATCATGGAAGCACTGCTTGCAAAACAAACAGAAGTTGTTACTGTTCATTTAATTATAAAGAGACATAAGTATATAACTCCACAGTAGCATCGATCAGTGAGTGTACAATGGACCTGTAGGTCTCAAAGGCTGGGAATAGGAGACAGAGTGAAAGAATGACAAAAGGGAGCAACAAAGGAAGATGGAACACCCAATACCTTGAGCTTTGAATTAGTTGCAGGACATCCTCGCGAACTTTTAGATGTTAACCCATCTATCTGATCCTCCTCCATATCAGTCATTTGCCTACTGCCACGGGTTATTGGCTGATGCACCTGATTTATTTAAAGAAACGATGCACAGACTTCAAATAAAATTTATCCAAAACACAAAGGAATGACAGCTGCCAGTACATAGATGACAATTTGTTCTGCAATACTCAAGGCACATATTTCATATATATCTCAAGCTAGCTAGTGAAATACACATATCATGCTTGAATCACACAATAAGTAGTCAAATGTAACTATCTGTAGGAAATTATTATGTTGGTATTCACAGAAAGTAAAAGGTTTTACCATAGCAGTGTGCTTGAACTGTTGTTGTGCTTCCAAATATTTTGGATTTACATGAATGCTGTGAGACGGTCTAGGAGATATCGACTCTGACTGTGGCATATCAGTCACTGTGGAAGAGTGTTTGTTCTCTGAAGGAGAAAACTGAAGCTCATCCTCAATTCCTCGGAGCAAAGAAGAAGGGAACACTTGCGACCAAGTACCAAAGAGGTGCCGCATTGCAGCATGCTGATTGCGGTGAACTTTCCTGTAGGCATCACAAAATACCTTCTGCAACCTAGCAGCAAAATTCCCTACATATTCTCGCCCTATATTCTTCACAATACTGTCTAGCAGATACAGAGATGGTAATTTCTGGTCGGCAGACACCTGTAATAACATTGCATAATGAAATCATGTGAAGGAACTTCAGGTGAAAAGATAGCTAGGAGCATATGATTAAAATTGAACTAAGCCAACTCATATGAAACAACCAACAGAGTATGAAAAGAAAGGTAAAGGGTGTTCTGTTAGTTTATTTTACTCATTTCTCTTAGCATTAGTTCTCATATTATCGCCATATAAAATTGCTGTTAGATTGTTCGAATGCCCTCTTCGGAAAATAAAAACAAAAGTAATAGACAATTAGGAGGCAATATCAAACAATACTGCCCAAGCATCCAACAAAAACTCAAAGTGTGTAAATCTTTTTACTGTAATTCCACCTCAGGCATCAATTGTGTTCCACCAAAGAAACAGCTAAAAAACTTTAAAAACAGCATCTCTGACATAGAGTATTCCAAGAAACCAATTATATCATTGTTTTTAATATTTCTTTAATTAAGTTTTAGATACAAAAGACTTGCAACAAGAATGACTACACACAAAAGCTGTAAATGTTGCCACCAAATATATGCTTGATTCTCTAAATCTCGATTTTCGATATAAACAGAGAAACTAGATATCACAGGTTGTTGCTAGGGGCCAATCTCATATACTCCATTTCCATCACTTCACTTAAAAGTTAAAACTTATTGAAACTCATTCTGATTACTGAATCCTAGCAACGAAATTTGCAACAATTAGAGCCACTACAAACAGGGACAATATGATTGATCACTCTGTGTATCAAATAAATGAAACTCTCACATCAAATGCAGTGATTACAAACCCTAGGAACAAAAGGTCATCTCAAAGCGCATTAAGCTATTTTCAGCACAAGCACATCAAACACCAAACCCTAGCATTCGCAATAATCCGCAAGCAATCTTCCATTGGACAAGTAGGCCAGGTAAGCTCTTCGCGTATACACATCCCCAAACATAGCTCTCCTCAAAGTACAATCCGGCATCCAAAAAAACCCTGGGTGAACGGAGGGAGAGCAACAGCAACCTCGGCGATGCGCGCGCAGATGGCCTCGGCGATTCCCCTGGCGGCGATCGCGGCGTGCTGCCCGGCGATGATGGTGAGCTCGGTGATTATCGGCTTGCAGTTGAAGGTGAGCTCGGAGAGCACCTCCACGTAGACCCGCACCACCGCGTCCGCCTCGCCCTCCCCCACCTCCTCCCCCTCCTCCCGCAGCCGCGCGCGGAACCTCTCCACCACGTGTCCCACCCCTGGCGCCGCCGCCGCCGCCGCCGCCGCCATGTGGGACCTACCTCCTCTCGGGCTCCCGGCGGGGCCGCGCCGGCCAGGCTAGGGTTTGGGGGCGTCGCCACGAGGCGGAGGCAGAGGCATGTGTGTGGCACTGTTGCGGAAAGAAGAGAGAGAGAGATTTGGGATTTTGTAACGGGGGGATCAGTAGTGAACTCCTCCTCGCCTTCTGTTTGGTTTCACTGGGATTTATTCCCGGCGATGAGGGCCGGGCTACCGCCCGTTCGATCGTGATCTGACGCACCAGATCAAACCGGACGAGCAAGGGACCGAGGGATCGATATGGCTCATGGGTTTCTCATGAAGCATTCTAGGGCTTCATGCCTTTTCTCTTGTGTGGATTTATGATCTTGTTGCAAAGTTTTATGGTGGATTTGGATGAGATATCAAATGCATGAAGTCTTCGTGAGAAAGTTGGTAGAGTTTGATTGCCCTTTTGTCGATGAGTTCTTGGTTGGTATACATCATTGCACCGCGTTTATCTTATTTGGATGATATTCGTCCTATACTATAAAAACATGATTTTTAACATTTAAAATTTACTGCACGGAGAAGACTTTATTTTTTAACTTGTTTTCTTTGATTAATAGGTGTGCAATTAATAAGTTTTGGCTAATCAAGTGACAATATTGAACCAGTTTGTCTAAAAATTAAAGATAACAGGATTAACTGGTACTACCTAATCAATTTACTGAAAATTAGAGCTAGCAGGATTAATGAGTGACATCTAAGTAGTTTGTCTAAAATTGCTAGAAGTAAATTCCTAAGGGAACTGAGGAACTGATGTCCATTATCTGAACAGATCGGCATTGATGTGTTTAGTGTGCATCATCTTTGTTTCCAAAGGAAAAATGGCTTCGATGAATCTTGTTGTTCTGACTTTTAATGTCTGTGATATGCATTCACGGCCATGATTTCCTGAGATTTCCTTCTGATTATAAACCAGTGAAATTTTGCAGGCTAATGATCAGCTACAACCTCTTTACTATCAAGTCAGCCTTCCAAAAGCTCACCACCACTACTACCGTGACTGAAAGATTCAAAGTTTATGATGATTATTTAAGAGTTTAAATGAATAAAATTAATAATAAATAGTTAATAAATAGCTTTCAAATAAGGCTAAGCGTGAAGAAAGAAAGGGAACATAACCATTTGCATCTAAAAAACCGATTATTATCTGATGAACTGAGCCTGAAGATGGCTATAAAAATATAAATAACAAAGTGCTGATGTATTGTGACCATCTTGAGATATTCTCTCCACATGCTTGGTACGTACTTCCTGATAGTTTTATTGATGGTTAAGATACCAAGGTCTATATCTACATTTATGTTAGGTAGATGTCACATGCCAGTTGCTATCATAATACCTATAGAATAAGAGCAAGTAGAGGACGGTAGAATTAATCTTTAAGTCTAATTTAATATTTTTGATTGATCATGTTTCATGGGTATGAGCATCATTAGTGATATTGCATTGATTCATCTTTTTCGTTGTCGAGTACTCCGTGCTGCCCTCTAGTATGTCTATTATACAGATTACAATTTTATCCAATCACATCATACATTTTTTTAATGATTTTATCATTTATAGAAATTGTTTTTTAATTGAGATTAAGTGTTATAATTTATAAGTAGAATTATAGCAAAATTTCTTAATAGGTACATAGTGCAGGTGAAAGACAGAAATTGCTGAACTGGAATTTGATTCCATAAGTTTGGTGGCCACCTTGAATTGAAATTAATGGTGTCAGTACAAATGTGCAATTCCAAGAGACCAAATGAACTCAATCCTGGATTTATGTTCCCTGTCACCTTGCTCTGTTTCAAAGCAACGATGCTGAAGTTTTCCACAAGTGTTATTGGGAAAACATCCAAAGTTACAATAGAAACTAGCATAAATTAATTAATCGGCATGAACCAGATTTTGACTCTAATTCCAACTAATTAACTGCACAGATCTGAAAGTTCTAATAAACAGAAGAACTATTATGCAAATTTCATACCAGGAATGCTACTGTTCTTCCATGGTCTTCCCAAGGACCTAGGTACTCGTGCTTCGGCAGCTTCGATGTGCACAGCAATGGCATCAACACAACATCCAAGTGTTCGATACAGATCAGTTTCAGCTCACAGCTAGTCTCATCTTAGATTAAGCAAGCATAATTTGAACACTCTGAACCTGCATCAGAGGCTTTCAAAAAATTATCAAATTGCGTCGAAAACGACGTGCTTGTGAAGGCAAATTTCATGGCACGCACCCGAGGGCGGCGAGAAGCGACTGACCAAAAGAAGGGCGCAGCGCACAAGAAAGGGATGCAACGAAAGCTACGTCGAAAAATAAAATGAATTGTACACCCTTTCTTGGGTTAGTTGCTTATACAAATCGGTTGTAATAATCTTAAGAGTATTTTTATAAGTGGTTTTAACCATGTTAACTATAATTGGGATAATAATATGGTGATAGAGGCGGTAAAAGGATTTTTAACAAGTGTAATGGTTTGAAAATAAACATTAATACTGATATTTAATTCATGTCGGGAAAAAAAATTACATTACTACTAATATGTAATTCATGGCTTACCAATAATTATGATAAATAAATCGGTTATAACAACTTAGGTTAAATGAACTAATATATGTATTGCGTAAGTAATATCACTGCCGTATCTTATCATCAATATTAAAAAGCTACGTACAAAACTATTATAGAGGGTTATTTGAACCGAATCATACTTAAAGAGTTAAAAGTTAAAATATCATATTTTATAGTTCAAGGGATTAAGTTGACAAATCATGGTACTTCAGAGTTCAGAGTTAATCAGACTTTTTCCTCTCTTTTTTCTAAGTCGTTAACTAACCTGTCCATGAACAGATGGCCAGCTTTCTGATGCTTCAACGGCTGCTATGGGATATTTTCCATTTTGTTTTTTTCGGCAGACGTGGATTACATGGACAGAGTCAGCATTAGGAACGAAACTGTTGTTGATTTTTAGCAACTAAAGACGTCTTGGGAATTAAGAAGTTTGAGCTATCGTTGAACCAGTTTGCAGATGCTTATGCATGTCCTTGCTATATCAGCGTGCAAACTTTCTGAACTTTCTTTCTGCTGAATTTTTTTCATGAGCTCTAGATTCTTTACAGAAGGTGATGAACACCGTAGCAATCCTAAGGATCAAGCAGCTTCTCCAACACTAGACAATTTGCCTGTTGCTCAAATACAATCTAATTATTATTGGTTGCAATGAAATGGCCCATGCTCTGAACAAAACACCCCGGTTTGCCTCAAATCACTGATGAAAAACAGTATGACCCAAGAACACAGGTTCCTTGCTACAAAAACATGAGAACAAGAGAGCAAATTGGCATAGTCTACTGACAGCATTCAGCTGCAAATGTGATGTCACCATGGCTGCTGAGTGTTGACCTCTTGGATTAGCAGAGAGCCATCAGTGTTTGCATGAATGTCCTGAAAGCCCAGGGATGACCAAATGTGATAGCCGGTTCATAGTTGATGGGGCTCATTGGCTCCCCAGGAAAACTGGGGGCACTCTGGGAATATGCTCTCCTACCAGCTAGCTACCAACTCTTTATTTGGTCACCTCCTTTTTTTTCATGCTTCCCCTCTCAAGATGTGGATATTGGAAAACGGTGGTATTGTTTTGAAACAAAAATGAAATGCGGTCTAGTACCAGAGATGTTAATGGGGACCCGTTCCCAATTCCCCACGGAGAATTCTTCTATTAGAAGTCGAGTATGGTGGATATTTATTACCCACGAAGAATTATACGGAAAAAATTAATCTCCGTCGGGTTTCACGAGTGTCGGTATAATGCTCCACTCCTCATCCCCTGTAGAGACATGCTTTACCCCATAAAAATAAAGCTCATTCTAATAGCAAGAGTATATATATACCACTCAAACCCTAATATTTTATCTCCAATAGTCTAATCTCTGCTTGTCTTTAGCCTAATTCACTCTCTGCCTTTCTCGTGCCACCACGCGTTGCAGCCCGTAGGCTAGCGGCGTGCACGTGGCGGCTTTCACACCGGGCCCATGGCGTCCTGCACACGCAGTCGTCGCGATGCGGGCTCCATGCTTCCTCTTGGGGATGGAGATTCAACGGGAAATTTATTCCTATGCGGAGACGTGGACGGGGAAAAATATATGTCCATGATGGTTGGCAAGTTAGCAGGAGTGGAGATGGAAAAAATATTTCACCATGGGATGGTGTGGGGAGGTATCCCGGATGGAGAATTTCTAATTGACATCTCTATTTAGTATGGATATGTGATCAGATAAAAATTATACGGATATATGCTCAGATAAAAATTTGTGAGGATATGAGATGTGCTGTTATATTGTTAAAATCACTTATGATAATAACACATAAAATTATCTATAAATCAGAATTTGAATACCGGATCAGAGAATCTCCCCTTAACAAATCACGTGGCACGAGAAAAGACAATTGCAGAAAAGCCCTCACACTTGTCCAACCTAACAAGGAGAAGAAACGCAATCACCTACCCCAACCAGCCGCCAACTTCTCCCCCTTTATACTCGCCGGAACCGAAAACTCTCCCTCGTATCGCCCCCTCCCTCCCTTGTGATCTCCGAATTCCCATCTCAGATTCCGAGGTGTCCTCGGAGGTCGCCGCCTTTACCGGTTCTTCCTGCGGCCGAGTTGGGATTGTCCTTGGAGCGGAAGAGCCGGCCTGTGTTTGATCCAGGTTGCCTTCTGACCGGGGAGATTTTCTTGGGTGATTGGTGGGAGAAGGTGAGATCTTGCAAAGTTTTGTTCTTTTGATCCTGCAAACTGCGTTGTTTTTTATTATTTTCAGTCTGCGCCGGCGCCGCCACTAGTGGCCGGGGCCGGCGTCGGCGCCGGCACCGGTCTGCCACCCGCATCACCGCCCCTCGTTTCATAACGTGCGATATTCCTCTCCTTTCTGCAAAGTCCGTCTCTTCATCCATCCATTTTTTTTGGGTAGTTCGATCCAAAGCTCGTCCATCTGGTCAGGGTGGTAAAGATGGATGCTTTGCATGCAAAATCTGCCGAACTAGATCACGGGAATTCGAGGCTTTTCACGGGGGAAAAGCTGGTTTCCTTACGTGTAGATCACCGCGCGAAAACGATGTGAAAGTTTGTCCTCATCTAGAGTTGTAGCTTTTATAATTTGGGGTTTATCGGTGACGGCTCTGGCGGGCAGGGATTGTGTAGTACTGTCTACTGAGTAAATTTGGGAGGAAAGCTAAATGGTTGTTTGTGTCGGCACATGGTTGATCCATTGATTTGTTTGATTACTTCAAGAGAAATAATTTCAGAAGTCACTTTAAAAGAAAAGTTGTGTAAAATTTACTTAATCAGCTCTTTAAGGAAAGTTGTTCCATGTCACTTTCTTTATGGTGCTGGTAGCCTACTAGCCTGATACATCCAGTTGCTCACCTCATGTCCTGAAAGAAAGTTTTATTGGAAGGAAATACCATAATTTCTTTGTAACTCATCATCGATGAAAGATGAAGAATTAAATCACTTTTTACCTGGTATCTCACTTGCTTCTTGCTTGCCATCTAAAAAATTATTGGTTGATTTGCAGAAGCCATGATACCTGCTGTGAAGCTCTCTCCTGGCCCTGTGTCCTTCTCTGGCACCAACCTACGGTCCAAATCAGCTTTGGTTCCATCTGCCTTCAGTCTCAAACCCTCCAAATTTGTGGCCTCTTCACTCAGACCACTCTACCTTGCGCCATTAGATGGCCCACGCACTGCTGAGCAAAAGCCTAGGAGGCAACCGCTTGAATTCAAGTGTTCTGCTTCTGCAGCTGATGACAAGGAGTCCAAGACTGAGGTGGTGCCAGTCCGCTCAGAAGCTGCCCAGAAGCTAAAGATCTCCATCTATTTCGCTACATGGTGGGCGCTTAATGTGATCTTTAACATCTACAACAAGAAGGTTCTCAATGCTTTCCCATACCCTTGGCTCACTTCAACACTCTCCCTTGCTTGTGGCTCCGCGATGATGCTTGTCTCATGGGCCACCCGCCTTGTTGAGGCCCCCAAGACTGACCTAGATTTCTGGAAAGTTCTTTTCCCGGTGAGTGGAATCTTTGTTTGGCAATTATTTGTATTTTTTTGTTGTGCCTGCTTGGACAAGCATGAATGATTTTTTTTTTTCATTGATGAAGGTTGCTGTGGCTCATACAATTGGGCATGTTGCTGCGACAGTCAGCATGTCGAAAGTAGCAGTGTCATTCACACACATTATCAAAAGTGCAGAGCCTGCATTCAGTGTATTGGTATCAAGGTTCCTTCTTGGGGAGACATTTCCAGTGCCAGTATATCTTTCCCTTCTCCCGATCATTGGTGGTTGTGCTCTTGCTGCTGTCACAGAACTGAACTTTAATATGGTTGGTAAGTATAGTTTTTTTCTTTAGAATTCACTCCTATCTCTTTGTTTAGAAATTTATGGTATTCTGCTTTCAAGCATTTGTCATGATGTTAATTTCTATAGACGATGTTTAGCTATGAGTTAACTGAGGCGATCCATTTATAATTGCTTTAATAATCAATACTCTAATATGTTTTAACACAAAAATGACTTGTTAAATGATTCTTTTGCCCTATCTGGATATATGTGCTTTACAGGAATTACTATGTGCTTCAGATTTCAAAATTACAGAAAGTAAAAAACAATAAAAAATCATAGATATAACCTATTAACCTTGGACTAGTATATTCTCCTGTCTACCAGAAGACACATCATTCTTTAATCTTTAGTCCTTTTCTCCCATTTCTTTCCATGCTTAGATTTATGTTTAAGAATCAGACAAAATAGGAGTTGTTGACTTGTTGGCTAATTTTTTATTGTTTTTAATGATGTTGCTCAGGTTAGGTGAGGCGGCAGTTTTTCTGTTCTATTTTTTCTTGATGTTAATAGTTGCTGTTTTGTCCTGCCACCAGGATTCATGGGTGCCATGATATCAAACCTTGCATTTGTTTTCCGCAACATCTTCTCAAAGAAGGGCATGAAGGGGAAGTCTGTCAGTGGCATGAATTACTATGCCTGCTTGTCGATAATGTCCCTGGTCATACTCACACCATTTGCTATTGCTATGGAGGGCCCTCAAATGTGGGCTGCTGGTTGGCAAAAGGCTCTTGCAGAAGTTGGCCCCAACGTTGTCTGGTAAGCAATAAATAAATAAGTCATTCTACAATTTTTCTTCTGCTGTTGTAAATTGTATTTTTGAACTTGCATTACATGGGGCAACTTGGAATGATTTTCATATTATTTTCACTTTAGGAGATATCATGCATATGCTTATGTGCTTTATGACATACTGTATTTGACACACTTGAAGGGACCATTGCTTTTACTCTTATGCTGGAAGTAGTTGGACTTTTGCCAGTATTTACTGACGTTTATTAATATGTTGTGTTGGTAGAATTTCAGCTCCTACAGCATATACCACAAGTCCACAACACCAAGAATTTTATTGATATTATTTAAATGTTGGATGATGTAGGTGGGTTGCTGCGCAGAGTGTTTTCTACCACTTGTATAACCAGGTGTCCTACATGTCTTTGGATGAGATTTCTCCATTGACATTTAGCATTGGCAATACGATGAAGCGCATCTCTGTGATTGTTTCATCAATCATCATCTTCCACACACCTGTCCGCCCTGTCAATGCACTAGGAGCTGCCATTGCCATCCTTGGCACATTCCTGTACTCTCAGGTAATTTTGCTTCCTTAATATTTCATTTTGGTTGTGCTTGCCCTGTGGGCTTAAATAATCTTTCCTTTCACTCGACACACTTGTCCATCTTTCTGTCTGTCCACAAGTGTGGTTTAGGACATAAAAGTAGAAAAGGGGCAGCTACTTGTTAATATGTTTACTTCTCAATCCTTCCTGCTTGATCATAAGTAGGATGGATTGACAATTGATATCTTAGGAACAATTGTAATCAGACCACGAAGAGATTTTCAGTTTATTCTTTTGATTCATGATCAAAATACATAGGAGGTATTGCTTGACTGGAAATGTTTATTTGGACTTTGGAGCATGAAGACTGGATAAGCTTCTTTTTTACTGACTTTAATGCCTCCAATGTTATATGCCCAACATAATATTTTTTGGCTGATTCTGACATTTTCTTTACTTTTATTTCTGATGTAGGCAAAGCAGTGAGGTTAAAAAGGTGGTATAAACAGGGCCATGGATGAAATAGGGATCGTGATAAAGAAAGTCTGCAGAATCAGTAGCAAGCACTGAGGCCAATTTTGCTTGTGCAAGTATCTTGTAGATATAGGGGTTAGGTTTTAATGTGAGGTCATTATAATAATGGGTTATGTCAGCTCTTTTCTTGTTACTTGTTAGTTCAAAGTCAAACTGAACTTCAGAGGCTATGAACCGTGGTTTAGTGTATCTTGAAATAAATACTGGATGAAAATTTGTCGACGCTGTTTCATTCTGGGAAGGTAACTGCCATCCCAAGTTGCAGGTTTTAATAGTTGAACCTTTCTTACTGGTAAATGAATGAGATCAAAGTATGTTGCAACTTCTCTTGAATGGTTTGTATTATACTTCTCCTGAGATAATTGTTCACATGGCACTTTGAGCAACAAAGATATTTGATATTGTCTGCAGTTGTTGCAAATTTTGTTGTTCATCTTGATGTTCATGGTTACACAATTCAGATCAAAGCACTGGAGTTTGCATGATTTAGCTGCTTTCTGAATATCAGCTCGTACAGAGTTCTTCTAAGGACATACCACCTTGAGTTTTTGATGATTTCCTCTACTATTGAATGATTCTTCTAAAAAGTTCTGAATTCAAAGTCCATTTTATCGTTGCTTGTAGTGACAACCAGCAAGGGCAGTAGCAAGAAATTTACAGTACATTTTGGTATTGCAAACCATCTGACTGTTTAACTGTAGAGTTAATTTTGAGCACAGTTTTACTTCTGCCAGTACACACTATTTCTGAAACAATTAAGACTTTTTAGAAATAAAACAAACCCATTACCAGCTATTTTTAAAACAAACCAACACCTGCCTTCTGCAGCCAGCTTTCATGTCTGAAAATTACTTGGGAAATGTTCAGTTTCAAAACATTGTTAAATTTATTTTCAGAATTCATGCATGCATGATCGGTCCGACCAGAAAAATTGAAACTCCGAAACGGGACATTGAAAGTCTGAACAAAAATTTGAAGAAAAAACTGGCTAAAAATATTTTTTCAAAATATTTATTTCGCTAGGCTAGAATTTTACATATATTTGAGGGAATATGTGTTGTTTACTGGCCACATGGATGCTGTGTGGACTGTTTTTTTGGGCACCACGTGGCGCCGTCTGCAGCCAACGTTTGCTTCGTTTCGCTTTCACCTGTGGCAGTATTTATTTTTGGTTTAAATGAGTGAATTGCACTTTGCACCAGGTTTAGTGTATAGTTTCCCTTCTGCATTAGAATGCATTGAAAAAATTCGCTTTACACCCTAGGATACATCACTAAACTTATAAAAAATTCATGAAGTTTTATACAATTTGAATGAAACTTCATGAAACAGGGAGTCTTATAAGTTTCACTTGTAATTTTTTAAGATTTTCCTACGATTTTACGGTGCAATCCAGTGTAAGGTGAAATTTCGTGAAATAGTGAACCGTGTAGAGCGTTCAGGCACATTCCTGAACTTATGGAGAATAAAATATGCACTAAAAATACGCCCAAATTCAGCACCATCCCCTTGTCTCCATCTCCATGCCGTGTTCTTCTCCTCCTGCCTTCCCTCTCCCCACGTACTCCCTCATCACACCACATACTTACTCCTACCCTTTTTCTAGAGAGAGAGAGAGAGAGCATATAAGCCAGTAGCTAGTGGTAGCTTGCAGCTTGCAAGGTGTTCTTTTCTTGGTAGAGTCTGCACCAAGAACTCGGGAAGTGTAGAGTTAGCTTAGCTATAGCTAGTCATGTACGTGATGACCCCGCGCTGCCAGCTCCCGCCGCTCATCCGGG
>KE372078.1:179203-195508 GCA_000418225.1 Zizania latifolia | reverse complement strand
ACGCGAGGCCGCAGCTCATGTTGGCCTCGAGGTAAGTGGCCCCAAATGCGTCTTTTTTTATACGAATTTAGCTGAATTTTAGCTCAATCTAGCTGCTTTCCGCTCGAATTTTTGCCAATTCCGAGCGCCAATTTGGGCGCCGATGGCTGCATTGAATCGCTCTAGCCCGTGTACCACCGCCCAAAGGTAGCAACCGTTCCTGCCCGTGGCGGCAGTAGGTGTTAGCCGTTGCTTCAGCGTACGGTGCTTCCAGATCGAAGCACAGATCCCCCATTAATGGCGTCCTGTGGCCGCTGAGCAGCTTCCTCTACTAGCATTTGATGCTACGTCTTGATCGTTGCGACTGGCATTTATTGGCTCCGGCCATGGGCGCGTTCCTTGTGATCTAATCTTTGCTCATGTGATTCACTCCTCCTGCTACTACTCCTAACGCCTACGTGGGGACCAGCCCTGTCATTGAATCTTCGGTGCGCAGTGCAATCAGTGTGTACTTCTGTACCTCGCTTGGTTCTTGATATGAAAGTAATCGGCCTGTCCCCTGCTACTGCTGCTGCTTGGATGCATACTGGAATTACTGGTACCTTGTCAGCTGCTTGCTGTAACTAGGTGGTGAGAATGTTCCTACTGGGGTTATAGGTGTCAGCTCTGTGTATCTGACATTGGCTCCAAGAACCAAAAAACTGCATTCTTTTGTGCCTTGGGTTCAGAAATGCCGACCTGTGTGGGTACTTGGGAATGGGGGTTGCCCTGTGGTGATTTACTTTGGAGGATGCTATGCTGTTTCATGGTGGAGCAATACTCCAATGGAAATCCTTTTTTAAAAAATAGTCCAATGGAAATCGGTAGAACTGACAAAGGTTTATAGGAACAGCTCTATTCATCCTGGGTTATCTATCTGTGTAGGTGTTTTCTTTGGGAGCTTTCCTTGTATTTACAGAAGAGTTATTGTAAAATGTAACACGAAGAATGAGTAGATCTGACTGTGGGTGCTCTCTGAATTTGTTACCCATATAGTAACAGAATGACATCTTGGAAGATGGAAATGAGTTATGTATAGTTTCTGCGTACTGGCAATCTTTTGGTTTTATATTCACTTGTTGGTTGTGTTTACTTATATGACAGAACATACCAAGACATCTACAAGTCCAGCTACTCCGAAAGGAGTATAGTAATCGACATGGTCTGAAGAATGAGATTTCAAGCCCCATTTCCGTCTTGGAACGACATAGTGGAGAGCTTGAGAAGGTAATGCTAGAAATTATTTGCACTAAGCATGCTGGTATTTCTGCTACATTGTAAGTTGATTTGGTGGATGTAATTGTGCAGGTCCAACTTCATCTTTCCTCCGATGTGTTGCCTATTACCAGCTTGGAGAATACAACAAAGTTGGAGCCTGACATCATGAAGGGGATAGAATCAGATGGTGCCTATGTGATCACCAGCCAACTAAATTTCATTGACAAACAGCAAGGGGAAAGTTATGTATCTACCCTTCAGGTGGAGCTTCAGCAGGCACAACATAGAGTGAGCAAGCTAGAAGCTGAGCGGCTTTCAGCCAAGAAGCAACTAGATCACTTGTTCAAGAAACTGACGGAGGAGAAAGCAGCTTGGCGGAAGAGAGAGCACAAGAAGTTTCAAGCCATTGTTGAAGACATGAAAGCAGACCTCGAGCATGAGAAGAAGAACCGGAGGCAGCTGGAGAAGATTAACTTGAAGCTTGTTGATGAGTTGAAGGAGGTCAAAATGGCAGCAAACAATCTCTTGCAGGAGTATGACAATGAGAGGAAAACACGTGAGCTCACTGAGGAAGTGTGCAACAAGCTGGTGAGGGAGATAGAGGAACAAAAGGCCGAGATCGAAAGCCTGAAGCAAGACTCTCTGAAATTGCGGACAGAGGTGGATGAGGACAGGAAACTGCTGCAGATGGCTGAGGTGTGGCGTGAAGAGCGTGTGCAGATGAAACTTGTTGATGCTAAACTCACACTTGAAACCAAATATGAAGAGCTAAGCAAACTGCAACATGTTGTTGAGGCTTTCATTGCCTCTTTCAGTGAAACAAAGGAAGATAACACCACAGTACAAGCAGCAAAAGACATCATACAGTCAATTGGATCAGTCAGGGAACAGGAGATTGAATTTAGGTATGAACCACCAGCAGCATCAGATGATATATTGTCCATCATTGGAGAGCTACGCCCTAGTGAAGAGCTTGAGAAAAGGGAAACTGAACCATGCTGTAACCACAGCTCTCCAGTACATGAATCAGAAATAGAAGAAGTTTGCCCAATGGCTGATATATTCCTGGAAAACCCAACCAAACTCTACTCAAATAGAAGTCCTTGCAACGAGAGTGATATGGATGACTCCAGCAGCTGGGAGACCATGAGTAATGAAGAGATGCAGGGCTCGAGCTTTTCTCGGAATGGAAGCGAACCTTCAGTCAACAAGATATGTGACAAAATTTCCTGGACCAGTGGAGATGACGATTCTGAGGCTGGGCATAATGGAAACATGAGTGGGGAATTGAGCAATGCCTACTTGACAGACAGGAAACAATTCAAGAAGATAGAGTCGGCCATATCAAAGATCTGGAAGTCATCCCCTCTGAAAAACTGTGAAATCTTCAAGAAAGATATTGTGGAGATGATTAACGGGAGATCATCGAACCAAAGGCTGTCAAATGGCATGCGTTCTTCTACCGAAGGCGCGGCTAAAGATGTTGGATTCAGCTCGCCGAGTATAGGCCAATGGAGCTCGCCGGACTCGATGAACAGCCAGCTCAATCGCGGGTTCAGAGGCTGCATGGAGCTGGTTCAAAAGCAGAGCCTGAAGGCGAAGCTTCTAGAAGCTCGGATGGAGAGCCAGAAGATCCAGCTCCGCCACGTGCTCAACCAGAAAACTTGAAACTGCAACTACGGAGAAGCTACAGGCACTGCAATCCTGCAATTTACTGCAAATAATTAAGCTCAAGCACACGGTTAACTCCATCTCTCCTGTGCATTGTAGCATGTTGTAGCCTAGTCTCCTGTACTTTTATTAGTCTTTTTTACTCCATAGAAATGAATAGCTAGTTGTAGCCGTCCGTAGTTGACGCTGCCCCATTGCGTTAATGTATGTCGCTTGGATGCATAATGTAGCACCATTAAACAAGCAGCAAATTTCAATGAAGATATGTACTCTCGCTCTCTCCCCAGTGTTAAAAGCCTAGATTGGCTGCTGTGTTTTTACTTTGGCTAGTTGGAAATGTGTTATTATAATTTTCACATTTTAAAAATATACTATCAATGATAGATAGGAGTTACCGCAGTTACTGAAAGTTGATATTTTTTAAATTATTAAAAATTATAATGATATGCGAGGATTTATCTCTTTAAGGTTGAGTTATATTATAAGTTAATTATATTATGAGATTCCAGTATATGTTGGTGTGATTTTTTAATATTTTTAAAGAGAAAATAAACCTAAGCGGGAAACAGCCTAGCTAGGTTCATTCTTCAAAAGATAAAATACAGAAGAACTTACCTGTAATTTCCTTTAAAAAGATCAAACATCTCATTAAAGACAATGATTTTCTGCCCTTGAAGTTCGAGAGATGAAATAAGAACAAAGAGTTCATTTCAGATGCATAAGCCACAATACCACGCAATTGTTCGGATGCTAGTTTATATATGTAGCATCAGAAATGGAAATGTTTGCATGTCCCCATGGCCTGAACCACACACAAAATTTCTCTTAAACGGCACAAATTCTGGACATGTAATGGAACCAAGACTTTGATATCAGTCAGACATTGCACTACTCGTTCAGAAGCAGCCATGTGCACCAAACAGTAGCAGAAAGTAGAAGAAAGCCAGAAAGCACAACCAAGTCAGAATGGTGCTTGCATAGAATTACTGATAGTTTGAAGTTTGGAGACGTTCCAATAATGGTTAGCCAAGTACATAGTTCTTGAACACAGGTAATTATTTTTCCACAGATAGATTGCAAGTACAAAATCTCACAAGTTGAGCACTGACAGGTCATTACAAGATTATCCTGGATGGTACAGAAGCTGGTATTACACATTGCTTTGCTTATACAGCTTCGTGTCCAGCACTTGCTTCCCACACATTGCACATACCCCTGAAACAGGTCAGTATTATGGTCAGAGTCAGAATCAGTAAATTCTGGATAGTGTCTCATAATACTAAGCATGTGACAGATAATATTCACTTGAATTGTAAGAACGCGCGTGTATAAAGTTGAATAAAACATGAATATTCTTGTAAGTCATGACGTTAGTTAAGTGAAGGGTGTTCCCAATGGAGCAAGTTCCTTACCTTTTGAATATGCGCAGGTGTGGCAGTACTTGGCGTCCTGGTGCACCTGTTGCTTGCAGATTATGCATTTTGTGTTTCCATATGGAGTCCACCTGATATTAAGCAGCAGTACATACACTTAGGCAACATTCACAAAATATTGTCCTTCAAGAGTCATTTGAGAAGTTAAAATTTAAAAGTAATCAAATACATGAAATGCTTTAGTAGTGAAAAGAAACAAGATGGCTTGTTCAGGGGAACACCCAAGGATTTTTTTCCGAACCCCTGAATATGGAAAGCTTACAGCTAAAACATTGGGAAATAAGGGTGTTCAATCATGTTTTGGAAAGGGTTGGGCAGCACATATGCTGTGTGCCCTTTTATTCCTTATTGGTTCGCCTCCTCTAGCCAATATGTGTGTGAAATATGATTTAGAAAGGTTTGTTCAGCCAGTTTTTGAACACCCCCTATCAAGATAATACTAGGAAAAGAATCAAGAGTGCCTTCTTGAAAAGATCAATGCAATAATTTGAATTTTGGGTTGAAGACACCCCAACAAATGAATATCTTGCTACCTTACTTCATCATATCCTGACTACTATTCCTGTTACACTTGTATCTGTTCCCCTACCCCGCTTATCTACAGTTCCCTTAGAAGGCTCAGCAGTTTTGGTTAGTCAGTTTGTAAATCTTCATTTGGTGTTTTGAACTTCAAGTTCACCGGCGTCCTTACTGAGTTACAATTATCATGGATCTATGGATCTTCTTGGCACGATCCGTTCTCTATGGAACACCTATGATCCTCATTCGGCGACTTACTTCTATAGCTACTGCTTGAATCACACCCATGAGGTACTGATCCCCTAGTTAACAAACTTCAAATTGCCCCAAAGTGATCTATTAAGAAACCCAGGGCATTGAAGATTGGGCACGAACAAACAATCCTCACCAATTTCTAACCTAATCTACCAATCAATCTGTTTATGCAAAATTGTTATTTTCACCATCGAATCAAATGGACGCCTGCATCCCAATCGCAGACACCAACCTGGACCTAATCAAGAGAGAATTTTTCGCTCAGGATTAGAGGAACCGAGTAGAGGAGCCGCGGACCCAACCTGTTCTTCTTGGAGAGGAGCTTGTTCTCGTTGATCTTGCGGCCGCCGCTCTCGTTGGTGTTGCTGGCGCCCTCCTTCCACTTGTCCGGCACGATCACCTTCCCCAGCTTCTTCTCGCCTGCAGCACGCCCAACCCCAACCCGCTCAGCACAGCACGGCACGGCACGCACGCAAAGGAAAATCTAGGGCAAAACGGAAGAAATTGATCGCGCGAATCGACCGGTACGGTGGCACCTCGAGCGGGACAGAGTAGAGATTCTTACACTTTGCGCACACCATCGCCGCCCCCGCCGCTGTTGGGGTTCGTATCGAGGAGAGAGAGAGAGAGAGAGAGAGAGGAGACCTCTTCTCGATGGGAGAGGAGAAAGGGTAGGAGAGAGGAAGAAGAGGCGGTGGTGGGTAGGGTCTGGACCCGTTTGTTAACGGGTAACCCGATCCGACCCTTTCAATGATAGATGATGATATTATCCTCTCGTTGAGAGAGATGTAAGTAATTAAGTCATACTTTATAGATAAAAAGTTACTTTTTAGTAGTACTATATTACTATATTACTATCTTGAGATATATTACTATCTTGAGATATATTACTATCTTGAGATAAATTTTGGATTCTAAAATATTTAAATTTTGGTACCGAGAGAGTAGTGTTTGGTTTACACCCGTAGATGTTGGTTAGAGTATAAAAAGATGTAATAGTCATATATGGAAATATGGAGAGACCCAAAATAATGTGATATATTTTAGAGCGTGTTTGGTAGAGATCTAGATTATCAGAGAAATATTTTAGATCTAAATTCTGTTATAAAATGTTTCTGGAGCCTGAATCAAAACCACTTGTGAAATCATTTAGCTATCAATAGTTTCAGTTTTAGATTTTTTTGAAATGAACTAGAATCGGTGTGAAACACTCTTTTAGATGATTCTTCCTTACAGTATAAAAAAGAGAAACGTTTCTGATTCGAAACACTTCACAAAAACATTATTTAGACAGAATTCTAGTGATTCTAGCCAGAAATTGAAACGTTTCTTATGTCCATACAGCACCTTGGTTGGTTATTTGAGTTTAATTTTTTATCTATAAAGCTTTAAATGATTTTTTCTAACTATTCATTCAATTTATAAATCTAATTATATCATTGTATCCGTTCATATTAAACTAACTTCCAGCGGTTTAGAACATGCCTAAGTGATCAACTAAAAAATAAAATTAACAAAAAAAACTCATAAACCAGTCAAAATTAAGTTCTAAAAAAGCCACGACTCAATCAATCAGACTCTGTGGATTAACCACATCATAAACGCTATTCACTTATCTCAACTGATTTGGACTGAAATGGAGTTTTGAGTGGTGCAAGAAATTCTCGTTTTCGAAGAACAAAAGGCGGAGAAATGGCGAATGACCAAAATGCCCCCTGTCTCCTCAATCTCTTTCTCCCTCCTCTGATGAGTCTCTGAATTCTGGTTCCGATCTGCAGAGGCGGAAGCAGACGGCGAGCAGGAGCTGCAGTGTCCTTCCCGACCCTGCCCTAGCCTTCTCTCCTGTGCAGCCTCCTCGGCGCACCGCCGTCTCGGTTCGAATCGAAGTGAAGGTATTCGTTTTTCACTTCGTAGCCCCTCCCGCCGCCTCCTCCCCTTCTCTTGATGATCCGGCGTAGAGCAGATAGATTGGACATCCATCCGGATTTCGTTTGATTTCCTTCCCTACAACTAACTCCTCCAGTTTCTTGCGGATTTCTTTCGCGCCTTTGGCGCGTGGTGCAGTAGTGACAGCCGTTTGGTTCCAAGAAAGTTTGGGTCTTTGACTTTGGTTTGATCAACAAATTTGTGCATTTTTTGCAGCATCAGAAGATTTACCCATTATACTAACATTACTCATGCTCTTATGCACTCGTTGCTGAATCCTCTACTTTCTTTTGTGCAGAATTGTTAGCTTTCTGCAAGCGTTTTGGTAGATACAGACACGACTTGAGTCTTTGAATCGGCGAAAGAAAGACAAGTGACTGATTGGAAGGACAAAAGGGGTGTAATCTTGCCAAGTCAGAGGAAAAGCATCCATCTTTAGCGGCGGGGATGGCTTGGTTGTCCATGGATCCACAGGTGACTGTCCATGGCGACTGGGTGTCAGCTGTTATGCCACTGATGAAGCTGCTATGCTTGACAGTCATCGGCCTGGTCCTCTCCAACCCGAGGACACAGATCATTCCCAAGGCCACCTTCAAGCTTCTGAGCAAGCTTGTCTTTGCGCTGTTCCTCCCTTGCATGATCTTTGTCCACCTTGGCCAGTCTGTCACCATTGACAATGTCCTTCACTGGTGGTTCATCCCAGTCAACGTGCTCATCAGCACAGCTATCGGCTGTGTTCTTGGGTACATCGTCGTGCTGATCTGTCGCCCGCCTCCGCAATTTTTCAGATTCACGGTGATCATGACTGGGTTTGGCAACACTGGTAACCTTCCGATCGCTATCATCGGGTCAGTTTGCCATACTACTGATCACCCATTTGGTCCCGGATGCCACCGCAAGGGTATTGCTTATGTCTCATTCGCTCAGTGGGTCGCTGTTATTCTTGTATACACTTTGGTCTACCACATGATGGAACCGCCGATGCAATTCTATGAGATAGTTGGTGAGGGAAACGAGATTGAGGAAGAGCCTGAACAGATCAGCAACTTCAGTAGACCACTGCTTCATGAAGCAGAATGGCCTGGCATGGCTGACAAAGAAACGGAGCACTCAAAGACACCATTCATTGCAAGGGTTTTCATGAGTATTTCAGGCTCCTCACAGAATACATTTCCTGAAATTGATTTTGCAGAAGAGGGGACTTCTGGTGCTGGACCTAGCAGTCCAAAGTCTCTTAGGTGTTTGGCAGAGCCAAAAGTTGTAAGGAGGATCAGGGTTGTAGCCGAAAAGACTCCAATTCAGCATGTTCTTCAGCCACCAACCATTGCCTCCTTGCTCGCCATTATAATTGGCATGGTTCCTGTGTTCAAAGATTTTGTGTTTGGGGCGGATGCACCACTCTCGTTCTTCACCGACAGTTTGGAGATTCTAGCTGCTGCTGTTGTTCCCTCGGTGATGTTAATTCTAGGAGGCATGCTTGCAGAAGGACCAAATGATAATGCCTTGGGCATCCGCACTATTGCCGGTATAATTGTTGCACGGCTTCTTGTTCTCCCATGCATTGGAATTGGCGTTGTCATACTGGCAGATCGGCTGCATCTACTTGTTGAGCAAGACCACATGTACCGCTTTGTTCTATCACTGCAATACTCCACCCCTAGTGCCATCCTGCTTGGAGCAATTGCGAGCCTGAGAAACTATGGTATCAAGGAAGCATCGGCTCTCCTGTTCTGGCAGCACATTTGTGCAGTGCTGTCTCTTTCCATCTACCTGATAGCATATTTCAGGCTCTCTTACATTTGAAAGATGATGGCCTGCCTTCCAAGATTGATTTGTAGCATTATTCATCTTGGGAAGCGATTGCTAGGGGAAGGAGTACTTGATTGGATTTTCAATCACAGTCTCCTTATGGTTACATGTATTTAGAGTACTTGTAATTTGCTAGTGACTTGTATAGTTATATTTTGGTTACCTGTACAACTCAAGGAGAGGAGATATGCTTATTGTCGTTCATTACAGTCGATATAGTGCTGTTCAGTTGTGCATTCTTGATCTGATTGCAGCATTACACTTGCTGCCCCAAAGTTGTACAACTACATTAGAGGTCAATATATTGGTGAATGATTTGAACGGCATTTAGTTAGCAATTTTTCACTTATTTTGATCATGCTGTGATGTTCAGAACGCAGATATGTGCTCGTTGTGGTCCTTCTCTTTTGAGGGGATGAGACCCAAGAATTCCTGTTCTTTTAAGTTGAACTCCAAAGCAATGAGCTTAAAATTAGCATCCATTAGATCAACTCCCAAACAAGGAATTCAAATCTGGAGATCCATCCATATGAAACTGCAGATTATCTAACTCTTGTTTCTGTAAAATAGCAGGCATTGCAATTGTTTTTATGGGGGTGCACACAGGGTTCACAAAACCCAGGGTTTCTGACTATCTCACCGGCCAGCTTGTCACCATAGCACTACCAAACATATCTCACTGCCATCGCCGATGCGTGTCTGTCATGCCAAGTAAGAGCATGGAACACACGACAAGCATCCACAACTTATATTATTTTTTCTAAACTATTTATTAATTTTACAATCCATAATATCTGATAAGATAGTGACACGGACAAATATACAGTACTAGTTGTGTTGTATGATAATAATATATTATCGGTTGTCCTCGTGCAATGTTTAGATCCGAGATAGAGAGGATGTAAACATGTTAGCCCCTCAACTTAGCTCTATATTGCACATGGTAATGTATCTCTCTGGTATTATGGACATTCATTTTGGTCAGTTCGTTGAGATGAGAGAACTGATGCACATCAGGACAATGCCAGATAAATCAAAGATTGCCAATGGTTAGTCCTGCAAGATCCATTGCTAATGGCTTAATGTCATGAGATCTGCCAGATGATGCATCAACTGTAACTGCTGTCCTGCTTTATTCCTCGGTCGCTAGATAATTTATATACTTCTCCTGTCGTACATTAGTTGTAGAATTTACATGTTTTAGTAACTATGAAGTACTTCCAGTTAAAAATACATGGTGTTTAACTATTTATATGGTCTTCAATGCAAAATTTTGATCATAATTTTATATTAGAACAAGTTTACTCATACCATTTTTATCATTTTCAACTAAGCATTTTAAGTAATTTAAAAGTTATTAACAGACCGGAGAGACTATTGTTAATTTATGTGGATTTGATCGAAGCACTAGCCTTCTTGCCCTTCAGACTTGTGGCCAAGTATTGCAAGTTGTTCAACCAAAGTACTTGTGCATTTTAAAACAACTTGAGCTAGGTGCATTTTGACCAATTACTCCCTTGTTTCCAAATATTTGCATGGAATTCATTGACTCTGCTTGAATGGACTAATCTGAAAATATGATAGCTAATGAAATAAACATCCAGCCCAGCCGCTGCACACCATGTATAGCCAGCTAGGAGTTCGACTGGCCAATGCATAACACTAAATCCATGAGTTAAAAGCCGGTTCTGCACACAAGCTAGTGTTCATCATCACAGCCATACAGCAGACAAAATTGTTTGTTCGAGATGGTGTGGTTCCTGTCTCCTACAGCTTTATTTTCGGTTTTATTTATACGGTGAACAAAGGGAGGGCCGACGATCCCAGGCGACTGGTCGATGTCTGCGCAGGCTGATCACAACGGAGGACGAGGAGCCTGTAATGTGTCGTCGATCATGATTGAAACGGCATGCGCTTTCTTCTAGTTCTGCGATCCTGCCAGGTTGCGGATGACATATGGGAGGATGCCTCCATGGTTGAAGTATGCCAGCTCCACCTGAGTATAACAAAAGGGCGTATGATGCATAAGCAAATCGACCATGAGGACCTAACCAGATGTAATTCAACGCTGTACAAAACAATAATTCTGGTAGTTTGTCCAATGTATCTTTCAAATGTAGGTACCTCCGTGTCGAAGCGAAGAGTACAAGTGAAGGGTTTCCCATTGTCGGTCGTAACGGTCACGTCCTGCCCAGGACGGATCTCACTGATGTCGGTCGGGAGGTTGATGGTGTACCGCTCATGTCCAGTAAGGCCAAGTGAGTCGGCATCCTCACCGGCTTTGAAGCATAGAGGGATGATCCCCATTCCCACCAGGTTGCTTCGGTGAATACGCTCAAAGCTCTTAGCGATCACGGCTTTAACACCCTGAAAAAGAACACATTCTTAACAATGCTACAGTGCTACACTTTACCAAACAAGAGTATCAAAATGAGATGGCCAATCTGTAGGAACGGGAGTTACCAGGAGCATCGGTCCCTTGGCAGCCCAGTCACGAGAACTGCCGCTTCCATACTCAGCACCAGCAAGAACAATAGTGTCATGACCCTCAGCCTTGTATTTCTGCATCAACGAAACAGACAAAACAAAGGACATTAATAGGGGGAACATTAATAGAAACAGATATTTGCAATGTCTACATGATAGTACCGTACCGTTGCCGCATCAAATACATAAAGCTTCTCCCCAGTAGGAACATGAATGGTCTTGGGTCCAACTTCTCCATTCAAAAACTTGTTCACAATCCTGATGTTCGCAAATGTTCCTCTTGCCATAATTTCATCATTACCACGACGGCTACCATATGAATTGAAGTCCCTCCGGTCCACACCACGCTCAAGCAAGTACTTGGCAGCAGGGCTGTCTTTATGAATGCTACCTGCTGGTGAGATGTGATCTGTGGTAATGCTGTCCCCAAAGTTCAGTATGCAGTAGGCATTCTTCACCGCATGGGGGCCAGGTGGGGACATGGTCATGTCCTTAAAGTATGGAGGCTCATGGATGTAAGTGGAGCTTTGATCCCACGAATAGAGTGTGGCTTCTGGCACAGTCAACTGATTCCACATCGGGTTGCCTTTTGTGATGGCCTCATATGTACTTTTGAACATATCAGGAAGTACACAAGATTGGACCACCTGTTGAGTATCATTTTATTGCCAATAATTAAGAGACTTGTGGCGTACATATCTCCAATATAAACAAATGAGATGATAACAAGCCATGCTTTCACATGAATATCTGGAAGATATTAAAATAACAATACAGAACACATACCTGTGCAATTTCTTCAGTTGTGGGCCATATATCCCTGAAGAAGACTTCCTTACCATCCTTTCCAACTCCAATGGGCTCTTTCTCAAAATCGATGCCAACCTGAAAAGTACCAAGTTCGAACATTAGCAGCCTCCCTCAAACAAAAGCAAAGATGGATAACGTTGTTATACCATGCAATTCTTCCTTCAGAATCGAGTTAATATGAGCACACAGTGGGAAAAAACAGAAGACTTACAGTGCCAGCAAGTGCATATGCAACAACAAGAGGTGGTGAGGCAAGGTAGTTAGCCCGAGTCAAAGGGTGCACACGACCCTCAAAGTTACGGTTGCCCGACAAAACAGCAGCAGCAACAACATCTATTAAGAAAGCCATAAATTACCATACAGAAACTCATTGCATCTAAATATTCAATGTGCATAGAATCTAGATGTACCATTATCTGCAATGGCAGCTGATACAGATTCATCTAGATCACCAGAGTTGCCAATGCAAGTGGTACAGCCATATCCAACAAGATGGAAACCTTGGTTGTTCAAGTACTCTTGAAGACCACTGCATATACAAAATACTATGTTTGGTTCAAATTTGTCCCAGATATGACACTGTGATTCCATATTTCATTAAAATGATTCAATGACAAGTACCTCTGTAGCAAGTATTTAGTGACAACCCCTGATCCAGGGGCAAGGCTTGTCTTTACCCATGGTTTCACCTAAAGACAAGTGCCATTGCACAGTCAAGACTCAAGAGAACAGAGAATAGCAGGCAATGCAACAATATGTGAAACATCGTGAAAGAACAAACCTCAAGACCCAGTTCGCAGGCTTTCTTTGCCACAAGGCCAGCACCAAGCATAACACTAGGATTCGATGTGTTTGTGCAGCTAGTTATTGCTGCTATAACAACACTGCCATGCTTGATTTCAGCAGGCTGTCCATGGAAATCAAATTTCACAACTTTATCTTGTTGTTCCTTTGGCACAGCAAAACCCTGGAATTTTGTACATGTATTTTGTTATTAAGTCAGAATGTTAGATACAACACTGTAGTGCAAAAAACATCCTACAAAGTTAAGTGCTCACCTTGAAACCAACTTTGTTATCCAGGCAAGCATGCCAGTCTGATTTCATTTCCCTCAAAGGGACACGATCATGAGGCCTACAGGTTGAAAAACCAAACAGCCAGAATTATGCACCTCCTCATTAGCTATTTAGCTCATCATCCAACAAGATAATCAAGACCATACAACCATACCTCTTTGGGCCTGAAATGCAAGGCTCCACCTCAGAAAGATCCAGCTCAAGATATGAAGAGTAAGCTCGTTCTGTTTGAGGCTGCCATCATAAATTCAAAATATGTTTATATTCTAGTTAACAAACAATTAAATTCGACTGATATGACACCAAAAAATTACCTCACTGTAATCTACAAACATATTGTTAGCTCGCAGATATGCTTCGATCATGGCAACCTAAATCAAAAGGCAAGATTTAGTTTACATAATGGTGAACAGGTCAAACGCATCAGCATATAACATTTTACAGATGAATAAGTCATTACGTGTGTAAGTGTGACCACTGATACCAAGGGGAGAGATAAAAAAAGGTGATGCCACACTGGTGAAAATTCCATGGAATTTTTATCGTCACAAATAGCGGCTATGTGTTGCAAAAAAAAATCTGTTTTGCAAAATTTTCTATTCAGCCACCTCTTTCATGCATATTTTGTCTACCAAAGAAATAGAATGGACAAAAGAGTAAGCAGATAGTGAAGCATACAGTTTCATCGCTTCGGCCAGTCAGTTTAAGATAATCTAATGTCACATGATCTACAGGGAAGAAACCCATTGTAGCTCCATATTCTGGTGACATGTTTGCGATTGTGGCCCTGTCAGCCAAAGAAAGCTTGCCCATACCTTCACCTGAACAGAACAGAGAAAGGAAAAATATCAGACAGATGCAACTAAATCAAGGCAGCTTTGTTCCCTTACGGCCTTACTAACATGAATCCTTACCATAAAATTCAACAAATTTTCCAACAACACCATGCTTCCTTAACATTTGGGTGACAGTAAGAACAAGGTCTGTAGCAGTGACACCACTCCGCAACTTTCCAGTCAACTTAAACCCAACAACACCAGGCAAAACCATGCTCATTGGCTGTACAAGATAATAATATACTGGTTAAGTGGAGATACATCAAAAGGTGACAAAACAATATATAAAGACTACTAAAAGTTTATCACACTTTGCTGCCTAACTATATACCAACAGCAGTTAATGTGTTCGTTCCACATAATTGAATATAGTAAAGTAAAATGATGAAGGAAATGGCACTGCATTTTTGGACAATAGGGAAAGTTTGACATGAAATAGTAGTACATTTCTTCCTCTCAGCACAAGATTTTAATAAGTATCATTAAAGAAGGTGAGAATCGACTGAGATTTACCTGACCAAGCATTGTAGCCTCTGCTTCAATGCCACCAACTCCCCAACCAGCAACACCCAAACCATCAATCATAGTGGTGTGTGAATCAGTGCCAACCACACTGTCAGGATACATAATTCCATCTGTGTTGAAAACAACTCGGCCAAGATACTCAAGATTGACCTGAAATAAGTATGCAAATCAACCATGAAAATAAAGAGTAGTCAAGATAACATGATCAGCAATACACAATTGTTTATTGTATCGAAGCATCACCTGGTGCACAATGCCAGAACCAGGGGGGACAACCAGCATATTGTGGAAAGCAGTGGAGCCCCATTTAAGGAAACCAAATCTTTCTTTGTTACGGCTAAACTCCAGCTCCATGTTGGACTGCACTGCATTTGGTGACCTTGCTACATCTACCTGCACTGAGTGGTCAATAACAAGATCCACCGGAACCTGCGGTACAGATGAGAATGTGAACCTTAGAGAACAAAAACACACCAAGGAGGATGAGTGAATTGTCATCAGATGTATTATGACCTATGTTCTGGCCAACCTCTGTGAAAACTGAAGATTGTGCAGGATAAACTAATGGAAATTTTCAGATAACAAAGAAAAAAGATGTGTACCAGTGGATTGATCTTGTTAGCATCACTGCCCAGCTTGGCCATTGCGTCACGCATAGCTGCAAGATCTACGACAGCTGGAACTCCAGTGAAGTCCTACAGTACATCAATCATAAGCAAATAGGCATTTAGAAAAAGAGAAAAGTGTGTGTGACGTTCCAGCTCAGACCTGAAGAAGAACTCGTGCTGGCTTGAAAGGTATCTCAGCCAGCTTGGGTGATGTATTCTCCCAGTCAATAATTTTCTCAACATCATTTTGAGTGACTTGGAAGTTATCACAGTTGCGGATAGCTGACTCTAGAAGAATACGGATAGAGTAGGGCAGCTTATCTGATAGAACAAAAATGAGAATCACTATTAGGTAACAACAATATCAAATTCAATATGCAGATATGATGTTGCAGACTAGCATTGCAATTGCTATAACACACACAAAGGGAGAGAGTACATGTAAAGAACTAAGTGGGTCTTACACGATATATCACGTTAACATATTCACATGCAAAATCAACTAACAAGTAAAAATTAAATGCAGAAATATAGATTTCTCAAGAGAAAATATTAAATTACTATATTTCAAAAACATGGATAGCTAAGTAGAGTAAAAAAACTAAAAAACGCTAGGTCAGCCCTCTTGTTCAACGGAAGTGATGGTATGCATTGCATGGTTGGCTTCGATAGTAAGTATGTATTATAGTTTCAACGTTTTGGAATGCAAAAATCAAGCTCAACATACAGAGCCCAAAGAAGAATTAAAATGCAATGAACACAATGAAGGGAGGAGAAAATTCAAAATTCCAAGAGCAAGTTGAGCAATTACCAATCCTTGGATCATTTAGTGCAGGAAGGCTGTAGAATTTCCCATATTCACCGCCCCCAGGCTTAGGGAGGGTGGTCAAAATAGTCTTGAAGGGATGCTCAGCAGCTGTCGGCAAAGAAAAGCAACAAGATTAATGAATGGCATAATGAAAGACTAACGCATAAACAAACAATTATATTCCTGCTAAACCTCGTTTTCATTTGCATATCACAAGGAACTTCAATGTTAAACAGAATTAATAATTAAACAGAAAAATCTACAAACTCAACTGGGTAGGTCAGCCATCATAAGTTGGTGATTTGT
>KE372078.1:144946-176292 GCA_000418225.1 Zizania latifolia | reverse complement strand
CAGATTTTCTATGTTCAAAATAAATTTACTCATATCCAGATTTCATATTCAATTCATATATTCTTAACGCACTGTAATTAAGCACAAATACAAAATTATATAACTAAATATAGCTCAATCAAATAAACCTTACATTTGTTGAGCCTTAGCAGACTAGAGTCGAGCATCCATCTCAGTGTGTTAACATAGCTCATAAGTTTATTTCGTAATAGCACCAAACTATATTTTAATTTTTAATAGTGCCAAAGTTTGGTAGGGAGGTGATCCAAACCAATCCTTAATTAGACCGTAGGAAATTTCCGGGGCCGCGTGTCAAACTTCAGCCTCACAAATTTAAATCCAGAAGAAGAGAAGAGGCACGTACTCCGTTCCGTTACGTCACCAGGTAGGCCGTGCGTGCGCGACACTGCTACGGCGGCACGCCGTTACATCGGAACAGGATAAGACCAGCTTATATATACGTTTATACACACACGTATGTATGTATATGTACATATATATACCATTGGATTATGTACTCCCACCTCTTTATTGGATAATCTGACAACAGAAAAATTGGCCGGTACGGTGGAGAATGTATTTTTTTCTTTTATTCGTTGCAAGGTTGTGGCCTGTCTCGGGAGTTTACAATCCGGAGAAACTCATGTTTTTTTGGATATTCTTCGATTTTGTTGCTACCTAGTTATTAAAATTCAAGAAAAAATCTAGACTACATAAAAAACACTAGCCTGTTTAAAAGAACATGAGATTTTAAGACTAGTCGCTGATTGAAACGCATAGCCTCCCAGGATCATTCAAAAATTTAAAACGCATGCACGTACAAAGTTAAGATAAGAGAAAGTTGAATAAAATTAATCCATATGTTCCATTTTTTTTATTTTTTTCTCATTGAGGGAGAGAAGGAGGTGAGGATCAGGACGAGTATAAAATAGTTATTCTACGTCCGATATTTTTTTATAGAAAAAGATCGTAAGGAGTTTGAAAGTCTTTCGATAGAATTCGATACTAAAGTGCTGACATCTCTTTCACTACTACGTATATATCCGTAGAGGATGATCGGCCGGTAAGATCCTGACGACAATGAATTGGCACGTAGGTGCGCATGCAGATGGCGATTTGAAACGAGGCAGCTAGCGCGCGTGGAGGAGAAAGGAGATGAAGTTGTGCACGGAACACCAAACTGTTGGAGACGTGTGGCCCGTTTCCATTCCTCTTTTCAGCCTATTATCTGCCAATATTACAATACATCACGTTGTTTTAGTATTAAAAATTACCGAAATATTTTTAAACTATCTATCAACTTCGATCGGCCGACTACCGGCGGTCGTCGGACAACCGTAATCGGTCCGCTATCGCTATAACTTAACAATTTATCACTATTGTCAGCCCAATCTAACGATAATCAGACGGCCGTCCGTCTTTCAGGCTCTCTACCGCGGAAAAGAAGATACTTGCCTTCTCGTTTTTGTGCAGGCAGTGTCTACAATTGTACTACTACATACAACAGATCATGGCTTTGAGGATGTCGAATTCGAACCGGCGAGATATTTTGTCACACAGGATTGGATATTCTCACCGTTCTGGAGCATCTGCTGCAGCTATCTACCAGAATAATTATATTTTTTTTTCTGCTTGGGAATGTCGATTCTTTCCTTGTTTATATCCAGTGGCTCTTTCTCTCACATACTTTCTTCTTTTCTTCTCATCAGTACGTATATAAGAGTCTCGAGTCATTGTATTTATCCAAACAACTCACTATATACACATAACTATGGTCTGGTCACTGATCGCTCACCCTTCCGCCTTTTGTCTGCAGGTTCCCAACGTGCTCCCGCTCATGTTATGAGATTACATGTACTCATACTACAGATGTGGTCTTCGTGCCAGATTTAGTGTGATTGTCATCTCCTAGCTGCTTACTGAGGAAGAAGAAGAAAATTTAAAGCAATGGTGAGGACGAAAGCTACTACGAGCAAGCAGAGAGACGGATTTAGGATTTTAGCTTAATTTCTACTGGTCCTTTTTAGTGAGCATTCCTGGCGTGGAACTAATGGACCCACGCGCATGCTGGGCCATTGGCCCATTGATCGCTACCATTGGGCCACGTGCTGCGCTGCGCCGTCTCCGACTCCAAGGTTAACAAAACCATTTGATTACCATGATTACCTTCGGCAACGAACTGCCGCTTGTGGTCTGTACTACGTACCGATTTCATTTAAAATTGAAAAAGCAAAAAAAATTCCTAAAAATAAGTAGATAAATTAATATGATTTATGGTGAAATTATTTTTAAAAAATATTGAACTATCACAAAGTTATGAACCAAGCAAGATGAACAAAAATACAAAATACAAAATTAATTCATTTTTTAATCTCTTTACTCGTTATTGTTTGATTCTTTACCTACAGACCTCTTAGATTAATGTCATATGTTTAATAAAAAAATATTAATGAGTACAAATCAAACATTCTTGTTTTATGTAACTTATAACTAATATCTACATGTGAATACAATGTCGCTTATAACCAATGGAGATTGTTGATAAGTTAGAAATACTTGAATTGTCAATTAACCATGTTTTATAATTTATATTTTATTGTAAACTTATAAAAATTGTGGTATTATAAATTTCCTATTTATCTCGAAGAATAATTTTCTATGATTTTATAATTTTTTTCTTAAAAAATTATTTGATCGGTACCACGGTTACCATACACGGTACCACGGTTACCGAGCTGGTACCGAACCCACGGTAACTAAAGTGCCTACTGCGGTAACCAAAATGTATACCGTGGTAACTAAATTTGAAACCATTTCACGAATTGATCTGAATTTAGATTTTAAAATGCAAAATTTGATTAATTTTTTTTTTGTAACCGCTATCTCGAGCTAGAGCGATATCCGATCTCAAAACGGTTTTGTTAAGGCTGCTCCAATGCCGATCCTCGCTCTCGTAGAATCACGTTCGTCACGCTATTCTTGCTGTATTTTAGTCTGTTCCTGCTGTTCGTGCTTAATCAGTGATGTGGTCATAGAGGTGCCTGGAACGTGTTTGTGTTTATGTCAGGGTTCTCTAATCCACTTATCCAATGAATTATATAACCACCGAATCCAGTTACTATACACTAGGATAAGATAAAAAATATATAAAGTTTACTCAACTTTGAAATAAAAGTACAATTAATCCATAGTTTACAGTGCCCACGAGTAGGAGTAGAAAACAAGCTGCCGCAGGATTAGTATGTCCAATGATGAAGTTGCAGTGGTGACTGGTGACCATAATAATACAAATATTGACCACAATGGAGTTGTTTTTGGATAAAGTGTACCATTTCATAACTATAAATCTACTGTTTCTGTGTAAAATATGTCTACTACAAAATATAGCTGCTTAAATTTTATTGCAAAATATAGCTGCTTAACACGTTAGAGGGGTATTTGTAGCGATGAAATGTCTCAAAATAATCCTTTTTAACTCTCTTTCATCTCTGTAAAAACTAAACTTCAGAGATGGATATATTTTGGGAGAGACGGAAAACTTAGCCAAAACTCAACTCCCTCCTCCAAACAAAGAATTAATCAAAATAATACTCCACAACTAATTAATTATTAATTAATACTATATTTGATAGTATATATATCGTTTTGGACTTATACACAAGAATTAAAAATCAACTCAAATAATTTTATTGTTTCTCATATATCTGTAAAACGATTAATATTTATTTGGCAAGAATAAATATGAAAAAATATAAGAAAAATAAATAATTTATATTTAGAAAAGAGATAAGAAATCTAAAATAAATTATACAAGAATCTGGAGTGCCGATGAATTGGAAGGTGAGATGTTACATGTTAGCTTGCTTCCCCCGGTGCAATACGTTTCGTGCGCGTAGCAATTTAACCAACCCTCACTCTTCTCCCCTACCTTTTCCTCGTCCCTATCTCTTCCGCAACAGCCTCTCCCTCTCTCGCCTTCCCCTCCCCCGCAGCAATCCCCAATCCGATCTCGTAAGTCTCGTTCCTTCCTCCGATCCGCCCCTAGTTTCGATCGATTAGATACACCTCCACCCCCCACGATCGCCTCAGTTGCGGCGTTCTCGCTCGACCGGATTCGGCTGTTTTTTTTGCGCGTCGATCCGAGCCGTGACCGGGTTTGTTCCGTGATTGGTGTTGCGGCGTGGGGAGGGATGTTGGGGTTCGATTTGGGGGGAGTATCCGGGGGCTGATCTGGCGGTGATTCGTTGGTTGCAGGACGGTCGCAGCGCGTGATGGCGAGGAGCTCGTTCAAGCTGGAGCACCCCCTCGGTTCGCCCCCTCCACTTGTCCCCTCCCCTTATATCTGTGTTGCTTGGTGTTGATGATGTCAATGGAAGCGGTGATCTGTTGGGTGTTTGATGGTTGGTTGTAGCTGAACGCAACTTCGTCAATCGATTGTTGGAGACTTGGAGGTGTAAAGAACTAGAGATTGTTGTTTGCGTGAACCCTTGGGCCTTGGCAGTGTCCGTTATGGCGTTACGATTGTTTAGTTCTGTTGCTAGATGATCAGCTAGTTGTTAGGTTTCGGTGTTAGTTTTGTTTGTAGGATCTCATCTGCCCCTTCTATGGCTGATTTGTACATGCATAGGACGATGCTTGGCCAGTGTCTAGAGTTGTAATAATGTGTGGTTGGCTGTAATTATTGGCTTGCCTTAATTCTTAGCACATAATAATATTTCACCATCATCTGTTCCTTTTACTGCCTTCGTTTAGCAATGGAGTACAAGCTTTTCATTTGTCCAGCATAATTACTTGCTTTCATTGCAGGATTATTGAAATCTCATTCTATTTGTGTTATGTTTCACAGAAAGGAGGCAGGCTGAGGCCAACCGCATCAGAGAGAAGTATCCTGATAGGATTCCTGTAATCTAGATCGATTCTTGTTGTTTGTGTTGTTTGCATACTTCTTCATGATTGTTTTGTTCTCATGTGATGCAACTTCCTGTGATGTAGGTCATTGTTGAGAAGGCTGAGAGGAGCGACGTTCCTGACATTGACAAAAAGAAGTCAGTTCTCAAACCCATTTTAAGATTATTTAGTGTCACTAATTGTTTGGGAAAGTAGTTTCTATACTGCTGAAAGTAGTTTTAGCAATTTAAGTTTGCCATACTTTTAACTTGCAATCTGTTGGTTGTTTTGGTTTTGAATGGTTCTGTTGCCAATCATTTTCTTAATTCCTATTGGTTGAAGGACTCAAAAGAAGTCTTGGTCAAGATTTTTTTTGTGTGTGCGCAAATTGTCAATGAAAGCTAATTGGTTACTCTAGTTTGGCATATTCTTTTCTTGTACCCCCTTCCAAATTTCAATATTAATGAGGAATTATTGTAGTCATGTTTAGTACTTATGATAACTCTTGCCATCCTATATTCCTATTGTTCTTAAGTTTATGGTGTATTAAAGCCACTGTTGACCAACCACTGTGTGTTCTTATTTATCCATGCAGGTATCTTGTTCCTGCTGACCTCACCGTTGGACAGTTTGTGTATGTTGTTCGGAAGCGGATCAAGCTCAGTGCTGAGAAGGCAATCTTCATCTTTGTAAAGAACACGCTTCCACCAACAGGTAATCCAATGTGATTTCTTTGGGAGCACTCTGTACAATATCTTTTTTTTTTAAAAAAAAATCATAGTTTGTGTGATCCTTATAATTTCTTGTTGCATTGAACCTGCAGCTGCCCTGATGTCCGCCATCTACGAGGAGAACAAGGACGAGGATGGGTTCCTCTACATGACCTACAGTGGGGAGAACACCTTTGGTCTGTTCTAAGCGACGCAATCACCATTGGACAATGCCTCCTGTAAATAAGCATCTAAAAAATATGTGCATATAGTCTGCTCTAGCTTGTCCTTAGCATTCGCATCTTATTGTCAAAAACCTATCCAATGTTCCAAGCACACGTTTCTCAGGACATTAACTGCGGTTCCTTGTGCTAAAGAAGTTGCATTGCTTCAGTTCTCTCTCTGAAGTTGCTGCTATTCTAACAAAGGGAAATCCATACTTCTGTGTTTCTGTCACATTTAAGTGTCTGTTTGGGGAGCTTAAGATTCTAAAATCAGCTAATATTTTAGAGAAAATGCTGTCTCCAGCTTCTAGATATTAATTTATTTCTAGATTATGTAGCTACTTAATTTGGAGGAAATTTTGGACTGTTTAGGGAGCTGAAGATTGAGTAGCTGTAGTTTAGATCATCAAATAATTACTGGGCGACTAGGGCATGTACAAAACTGAAGCTATAGACGGTGGTTGTCTACATAGATGTCCATGTCATTAAAACACTAAGAATGTTGATTAATTAGACTTACCATTTTCTTTATGATTTGTGATTCATGCATGAGCTTCTCTCTTGTGCATTTTGATTTGGTATGTTTGTTTTAGTTTGGTTTGATCGTAAAACAGGTGAGCACGCGACTAGTTTACAGTTTAGCTTGTTAAGCGGGTGATGTTCCAAACTTTGAATATCATTTCAGTGGCAAAGTCATATCTCCATATCTATTTACAGTTATTTTGAACGATTAACTGTAACCTTTAACTTTTACAATGTAACTTTTAAATTTTTACATTGTAGTTTGTGGTCACAAGTACTCAATTAATGGCGAGAGTAAAAACTAAATTGCTCTTTATTAATAAGAAAAATTATTGTGAAGTGATGCATAAAGTATTGAATGAATAAAATTTATTGATTTGTAAACTGAGAGTAGATAATAAGTAAAAATGAAGTATTTTTATAAAGTTGAAAGGCTAGAGTAAAATATTTTTGGATGGAAGGAGTAGGGTAAAAAAAATGTTGTAGTTTATGCACAATAATTAATGAAGTCTACAGGGAGCGGAACTTTGTCAGGTGCAAAGTAAAATGGCTAAAGAATAGACGTGGCACCATTAATGATCATAGTCAATGGTTTAGGTTTTGATCAAAGCCTTTTAGCATTTAATCACACGGTTAGAAATTCAACTGTTTTAGTTGGAAAAATCTGTCGAAATTTGTATAGAAAATATTTTATTTTAATTAGTTGAGTGCTAGTTTAACCACATGAATGCATCTGAGCATGCCCAGCGATATCTTTAGTGCTCGATAATTAATATCGAAATGTTGGAAACGGAGAGCGTGAGCCAAACCGGTGCTAATTTCGCAAAATTCAGGGTCCTAATTGAAAAAAGGGTGGAATGCAAAAATCGGCACACTCTAAATGGGTGCTAATTTTCCAAAACATAGGGTTCTATATGAAAAAAGTAGAAAGGGCTTAACTGCAAAAAAGTGGATCGCAACCAATGCGAGCGATCCGAAACAGGGGTATAATTGCAAAAAGGAGCTCGTCGTACCACCTCTTCAATTCGTCCCCGACCAGAGGGGGCACCCGACGCCGACGGAGAGGAGCGCCGGCGAGAAGGACGGAGACGGCGGAGCACCAACCACCCGCAAAGGCATCCCATCTACCTAGAGACTCACACGCAGATCTTCCTCCTGCTCTGGCCACGTACGGCCGGCGGTGACCGGTGACCGTACACATCCTCCATGGACTTGCCTGGCGCGCGCTGGAGGGGCTCCCTGGCGACGGATCCCTGGATTGATCGTGCTACTTGCACACTACACTACGAGAAAACATCTCGCTTGCAGTCTCGCAGAAGTAATCAACGGGAAAACAAAAGTGAAGGTTTTGGTTTTTCCGTTGCATCAGAGTGTGAACCAGGGCTACAGGAGCATGCACGGGTGTCACCTGAAGATGCAGCTAACAGTAATAAGCATTCTTGCCTGAAGAATCAGCCCAAATTAATCACAGGCAAACAGTGTCACTGACCTACCGCAGCAGCTGCAGAACGCTGATCTGGAGATGGAGTGCAGGCAGCAGGCAGAGAGGGAGGCAAACATCCCATGCTGTACCTGCAGACTGTAAATGCAGTGCATTTATTTACACCACACAAGCATGCACACTGCATCTGCATTAACACTGCTAGCTGAGTAGGCAGAGTAGCTGACTCCTCTCCCTCTCTCCCTCTCTCAACAATTCAACATGCTTCTCACTCCAGGCATCTTTCTCAAGTTGCAAATGCTTTTATCTCTCTCTCTCTCTCTCTCTGTGATCAAGAACAGTAGTCTTCTTTTCTTGATTGTTGCCAATAAATATTCCAACCCCCTCTTTGTTTGGTTGTTGGCTCATTCACTCCATCGCCTTCTCTCTCTCTCTCTCTCGCGTTATAAGCATTTGTCTCCGAGAGGAGAGCTTATTAAAGAAGGCTATGCATCCCCCAGATCTGCTCCCTACTCTCTCCTTCGATCTCCTTCTGCATTGTTGCAATGTTCTTCGATCTCCTGCATCGTTGCATTGTAGCAATCTCCTTCTGCATTGTGCAAACCTACCATGTTCGAGGGCACTCGTCGTTGCAATGCTGCATCCATCAAGCCTGCCTACCTACGTACTGTGTGTTTTTGTGATGTTAAGGTGATCGGCTAGACCTTGCGGCAGGCAACGGGATATTGGGGCGGTTCAATCATAAAGCTTGCGCTCTGGAGGTGAGGAGCCCTTCTCTTTGATTGAGCCGTGCCAATATCACGTTGCATCCTTCATATGCTTCTTGCTGTTTCATCCATGCAGGTCTTGATTCATTTACTTTTGGTTATCCCTCTAAGGTTATCACTAACTGAAGTATAGGCACAACTGATGATCAATAGTTAGTTAAATTTGTATATATACAGTGAGCTAATTTTTTTTCAACATAGAGTTTTATTAGTTCTTGTTCGGAGTGGCAATGATAACTGTTCTTGCTACCAGTACTTGAAGTTGCATAGGTACGTATAAATGTTTTCTGGACTCGGAAAGGTTTTACTTCTATCTGAATAAGATTGGAATGTACACAATGATATGTTCCTTCAACTCTGTAAGTTTATCAATTCATCAGTTTTTTCGATCTTGAAAATGTTGGGTTTTCGAAGATACGTTTCATCACATTCTAACGCCTAGTTGGAGACACTAGTTCAGTATATATCTCTCTTTTTCAAAATATAGTTGAGTATTTAAGGCCTTAGAACGTAGGATCTGCGCAGATATGATAGAAAATATGTATCAAATACTAACAGTACTAGAAGAGCAATTTTACAGTGTATTTTACTACATAATGAATCCTAACCTTTTATCTCCTTTCATCTAAGGGCTAAAAGTGATATCTACTATTATCTTATTAGTGGCAGTAGAATTTAGAAAAAATAAAATCATTAAAAAATTAAATGATGCTAAAATGATAACCGGCCGACGAAAGAGATATATGCAAATTCTCTAATAACAATTATATCCAAAATATAATAAAGTACTAATCTATCATTCGAAATAGACGGTTAAGATTTATTTTACTCATAGTATCATTAGATTGCACCGTAACTTGCTCTAACAGAAAAACTTGGTGTGATTCATCAATTTATCAAGTTTCATCCTGAAATAGATAAATGCTTTTACTGCTTGCAGCAGAATTATGTTACAATGCAAGAACTAAGTTGCTTTATGCCTGCCTTTCTTCATCCATTTGTTTCTGTTACAAGACGCAGTGAATCTGCCATTCAGATAGAGCATGGAGAAGGCAAATGCCGACAGGGATCCAAGTCAAGATCTGAATTTTTGCTGGCTGCAGAAGATAGCTCATGAGGCGCAACACTATGCGGGGCGTCGAGAGAGAAAAGAAAAGAAAAGAAAATAAGAACAGAAAAAAATGCAGTAGAGACAAATGAATCTGTCATAATGCAGTGCTTGAAAACACAGCAAAAGGCCTGATCATGAGATGTTCATGCTGGGGCCGACTGATGGACATGGTTAAGCTTTGTGCATGGTTGTGATCCTTTCTTGATGGAGGATTGCAGAGAAAGCATATGCAAGAGAATAACTGGGATAGGCTCTATACACTGTCCCTCACTTTTCCTTGCCTTTTTGTTTTAATGCCAGTTCATCCATGTGCAAAGCAAATCTTGCTCAATGACTGTAGTTTTTGTGTTTCTTTCTGTCATATCTTGCAGTGATTTTGCTGCCACTGCTAGTTTATGCTGTGTGCTATGCTTTTCCTTGGACAATTGGAAAAAAGGCTCTCACATGTCATGTATTGCTGATAGCCTGATATTTGATTTGGGGGAATGAACTATTGAACTGCAATTTGCTACCAGCTCTGATCTTGTGCAATGCAAATCCTTGGCTCATGAAGTGCCAGCTAAACTGGTGCAATGCAGAATTCTGCAGTAAAATTCTGGATATCACTATGTGTGGGACTGAATATTTCCTTTTGGGGGACCAAAGAGGATGTGATGGTCAAGAGTATCCAGCAGATAAGTACAGGGACACTGGTCCTTGGTGACCATGGAATGATGCAGAATCTTGCAGGAAACTGAAGCCAACAAAAACAACAGTACAACGACACAATCAGATCATTCACATTACAGCAACAGCTTTGTTGCTTTCATGAGCCTCCCGAGATCATTGCCCGAGAGATTATCGACATAGCCGACAGCCATTAGAGCATCACTGTTCTCTCTGAAGAACCAACAGTGGCATCCATGGCATCCATGGCAGGACAGGAGAGGTCACGTGCAAAAGCTCTGCACATTTTCAAGGATCAAAAGGCTCCGGATTTTCCTGTGTGAATCGCAGAGGAAACAGTTCGGTTCATCATGACTGAATGATAGGACTCTTGATAGTTGTCAGATACTCCCACACCGAGTCGGTACAATTGAGTTTCATAGAGTAAGAAGTTAAGCTAATGAGAAAAGATAGACAATACACTTTTGTAATTTCGACGAAACATAGACAATACACTTCGGTAGTTTCGACGAAAGGTGCACGGCACGGCCCCCAACTGTGGAAGCAGCAGAATCATACAACTTTCTGCATGAACAAAGACAAGCTACCAGATATTGGGTTGATAGCGAGTGCAGGAGGGGTGTCGTCAACCGTCAGTGCAGCTTCCCCAGGGAATCCGACGATGCGAAGGGCAGTGTGAGCTGCATCTGAGCAAGTCCGAGCATTTGCAGTATGCTGCTTCTTTTGGATTGATCTGCCAAGCAAAGAATCGCAGAGAAAGGGCCTTCATGCGAGTAACCGAATTTGTTCTTACTCAGAATTCAGTGTTAATTGTGATTTTTTTTTAAAGTGAGACAAAAGCATTATGAGCTGTAATGAAGAAACTTAAATTTCATGACAAAGTCAAACTTATGTACTCCAATGAGCATAAGCAATATCATGATTCAAAGTTCAAATAACCAAATGCTTGTCATACTCACACTAATTCAGGTTTATGTAAGAACAATCAGTGTTAGTTGTAGCTAGTGAAACTGTGCAAGTTCCAAATAATATGACCCCAGCTCAACTCTGAAGCCAAGGGAGGCATATTAGTTTTTGATCTCAGGGACATAATTTTTCCTCAACATTTTTCGTGTAATATGTCCAGATGAGATTTTCGAAGATCAGGTAATGTTAAGTACAGTGGAAGAGCAAAGATTGACAGGCAATAGGTAAAAGAAGACTCACCTTGAGATCCAGCAAAAAAGAATCACCAATAGTACATCACCCAAAGTTGTTTATCTTTTTGGCAAGGTGCAGCAAGGAGCATAATTTTCTTTCTGCTGTATGCATGTGTGACAAAGGAAAAAGACTGCAATTGCTTTCTATTCAGAAACAGGAAGAGTATTAATTCTAGTCTAGTTACAATGAACGTGCCGTCAACTCAGTTCTGTTCCATGTTCTAAAATATATGTTCTAGAATATAAGATGTACATGTTTTTATGAAAGTTAGTATTTGTAACTTTTGTTAATAATTAAGCTTAAAATATTTAGATTTAGTGTTATACATACCATGTAATAAGATTGATATTTCAAATTACTTCCATATGTTATCATCTTAATAGTTATTAATGATATACAGAGTGAAAGTACATAATGATCAACATTTTGGAGACTATGTAAAAAACTTATATATCTTATATTTTGGAACGGATGTAATACAGTTTTGTATTAGTTCTACGCAAATTGCATCCAATGGACAAACCTGGTGCAATTTAAAGTGCAAATAGAACATTGATACCAGCAATGACAATACATATATTATCTGCAGATAAGCGTAGTAGCAGGGGTATGTTTGGTTTGATACCAAAACTAACCATGTCAACAATTGGTGATACCAAAATTCAGTGTTGCCAAAATTTAACATGGTAAAAATGTAGGAAGTTTGTTTGGTTTGATGTCTACAGTTTTTTATGTAGAGAAGATTTGAGTTGCCAACAGTGGGCATGAAAGAACATTTGGACATTATTTGGTTTGTTGCGTTGCCAAAATTTGGCAATACCAAAAATTGACATGGTTGAAAATGGTACGAAATTAAACACATCAAACCAATCAAATGAACCGCTACAAGGCACTGTGCAATCAAATGTAAAAAATTTGATCATATACTCTCCTTTCAAATAAAAATTAAGAATTTATCAGTGACCTAAGATAACCCCACATATCAATGACATGAGAAGGATAAATCTTTGATTTCTCATACAAAGGTAGAGTATATGATCACATCTCCCATCAAATGCATGAAAAACAGCAGACAATCAGAACAGATCAGGAAACCAAACTCAACTGGGCAAACTGGTCCTTGCAAACACTCAACAGTCATGCTGCTACAGGTAGCATAGCAAATATACAGCCAAATCCAGGCAGTACTAGCATTAGCACAACCCCTATACCAGTATTTATTTCTGTTCATCAGGCGGAAACCGCTTCTTATTACATTGCACTGGCATTACTACATAAGGTTTGCTTCCTTATTACATTGCACTGGCATTACTACATAAGGTTTGCTTCCTAGCACAGCATCTGGGACATCTGATCTTCACTGGAGTTCCTTCAGGAAGTCGGCGTTATCAACCAAAACCTACAGTTAATAATGTCATTAGTTACAATGGGTGGTTTCTCAATGATTGCGCTAGCAACACAGATCACTGGACTATTTGGTACATTGGCACGCATCCCTGTGTACTGCCTTTGGAAAACTATGTTCTAAGCAGATCTGACTGTGAGATATATGAATGCCTGCAAATCGGCAAATGTATTCAAAATTTGTAGTGTTCTAATAAACATCAGTATCAGTGCTCCACTGTGTTCTATTTTTATCTTTTTAAACCCATCCAGAAGAAAACCGGTCACCAGTTCTAGTATATTGTACCCAAGATGTCACCCTACCCTCCTTGGTGTTCTGCATATTATGACAGACTCCTCATGACCAGCAAACCTTACAGAGTTACAGTTGAAAATATATGGAGGGGGTCTCTTTTCACAAGTAATAGTGTTGCTTCACAAATCACAAGTTCTGACCCTATCAACAGTAGAGTTCAGAACTATACACTAAACTGCCTTTGCATAAGACCTAGCAATGATCTACATTGCACCCTGATTATGTATGGTTCCTTTTTAGTTTTGTACCTACACTAAAAATTATGTTTTGGGTAAGCCAAGTGGTTTGCTTTCTTCTTTGACCAAGCTTCCTTCAATATGAACTGCGAAAGGCTCTAGGTTTAAGTAAAGCTATATGTACAGAACATTCAATGGTTACCAGTAGTACAATACACAGAGAAGGAAGGCATACCACTTTCCAGCCATCTGGGTCAAGAAAAGAGGCAATCTTTGTGTTGATCCCTGGTAGTGGACCTGGCTGCCTCAAAATTTTCCCCCCAAGTTCTTTTGTCACTAGCTCAACAGCCTCAGCACTCTTGTACACGTCTTCGGTACCAATAGCAACCTGCACTTACATCAGAAATCATCAAGAAATGCCAACACCTCTTAAAGGAATCGCTGAAGAAAAGGAGGATTGCCCAAAACCTGTGCATATGCATTGCCCTTGCTATATTCTGTGACACCATAGTTGTATGTCAACTCAATAACAGTTGTCTTGTCCTCTTCAGCATAGCCCACCATGGCAATGGTATACTGTGCATGCCAAAAGTTATTCAGTCTAGGGAAGTTCAGAGGATAAAACACGCCCAAGGAACAATAGCAAGGCATGGGCCTCAGCACTTTCAGATATAATGGAATTCTTTCAGCTTCAAAATAAGTAGAGGTACCTTATATTCAGGTACATCCTTCTTCCTTAGCAGCTTCATCCCAAGGGCCTGCATAAAGCACAAACAATGCATATCACATTTGAGCCCATCATTGTAGAAAATGTACAAAAGAGAAATTTCAGCATTTCAAACTTTTGGATAGCCTATCGTCATGCAAGGAATGAGAATACCTTCTCATAGAACTTGATAGAGCGATCAAGGTCACCCACACGAAGCATAACTTGGCAAAGAGGCTCAGGCGTTGGACCCCTCTGGATAAGCTCAAATATGTAACCATCAGGATCTTGTGCAAAGGCAATCACAGTGGATCCTCCCTTGACAGGACCAGGTTCACGAGTAATCTTGCAGCAACAACTGGATTTAACTTTCTCAGCCAATTTGTTCACCTATATTTGCATCCATGATATCATGTTGATATAATAATGAGAACATATATTTGCATCAATGGTATCATATTAATACAATGTGGCGCACAACAAATAACAAGCAATCACATGTAAACAATACATACATCCTCAGTTGCGATAGCAAAATGCCCAAATCCTGCTCCAATGTCATACTTGTCAACACCATAATCTATCAAACAACGACAAACATATAAGCACATTAGAAAATAGAAACAGATGACAGTACACTCAAAAAAGAAACAAGAGCTGACTAGTTTGAGTCAATAGAGAAGCAGAACTACGGAGAAACCATAAACCACAGTATCTAATCATCTATGGAGAAACAAAATTTCAGTGGATCCATAGCATACTGTATGTCAATTCCAGTGCAAAGTTGGTTTCCTCAGGTCCAAACCCAAGAAATGCATTCGTGTACTTCTCTTCAGGAACATCTCTTTTCCTCAGCAGCTTCATCCCAAAGCATTCTGTGTAACACCTGCCAGAATCACATCAGTCACATTAGCAGATAATACTAGGTGTCCAAATCATGGTGTGGAAAACATCACTGAAAGCACAACACCATACTTGATGGCGCGATCCAGATCTCCAACACGGTAAACAGCATGCAGAAGCCTCTTCTTGTCCTTCTTGGGCCACTCCAGCACAACCTCAGGTGATTTGTCGGCTTCGCTACCCGTAGCCATTCCTAATGTGAGAGTTTGTGCAAATCAATACTAATTAGATTTTACATGTTAACCACAAACTAGCACACAACCCCCAAAATGGCCCAAAATTTTCCCAATCGTTAGCCAATTTCTTGAGCCGTTCTTAGTTTTGCGTTCCATTCTCGATTGTTATCCCCGACGTGTGACAGCAATCTTCTCAATTGCAGAAACAGAAGAAGCCGCCCCTCAATCGAACACAACCCCCCGGCAAGATAGATACACAAAGTTCCCACCTTTAACTCTTTAAGGGGCACCGGGGTTTCAGTTGAACCCGTCTCCGGAAACAAACCGGCTACTGGTAATCAGCAAGCAAATCCCCAACAAATTGGATGGATTGGAGAAAAAAAAAAGGACTCCCGCAGAAAATAAAAGACCGGGACAAAAAAAAAACATAAAATAATCCAAGAAAGTTGGAGCTCATCACCCGCAGAAGAAAAGAGACCAGTCAAGTCCGGACAGATCTCCACTCCCTGCCGGCTCAGTAGCGCGGAGGAGGAGGATAACGGGAGAAGAGGTACCTTCGAGCCGAGGTGGCGCTCCGGTGGAGAGGGATCGCCGCGCCGGAGGTGTCGCGACGGGAGGAGGAGGAAGGACGAAGGGGCTGAAGCACTGGGCTGGAGTGAGTGGTCTCTATTACGGAGTATTTTCTTTTCATTTTTTAAGAAAAAAAAATTAATCATATACCTCTAAATCGAAAATTTATCTTCCTAATCACATGTTGTTGATTAAAAAAAGATACGAAGAATAAATTCTTGATTTTCATATTTTTTAAAGAATATTTGGGAGCACTGTAAAACGACAAAAAATATCATCTTATAAAAATTCAGAAAATATTTGTGTTTTACTTTCAATATTGATTAAAACTTTAAAATAAATCCGCGTTTTATGGTCGCACCAAAGTAGTTCGGCGTGTGTAGCTGATCTTAGCCACAAACCTCACCTACCGCTGATTAAGACAAGCGCACCCGTCTGGATAACATCACTGATTGCTACCTTAATCAGCTAAATAGTATTTAAAAAATACAAGGCGCCCGTGCATTTGAAAAGGTTAATCTTTTTTAACTTTAACTTTTAACTGATAATTAAGCTCAAATATGCCTTTTTTATATTATGCATGTGATATACATTGCATTGAAAAAAGTCAATCTTTTTAATTTCAACTTTTAACCGGTAATAAAATAAAAAATATGTATTTTTTATGCATGTGATATAGTTGAATTCATATAATGAAAACACTTTCATTCGATATTAAATTTATATCTGTTGATAATATATTATGTAAGAAATTAATGGGTAAAATTCTACATCGAAGGCGGCGCAAAAAACTTATGCGACTTGTTGAATTTCTATATGAAGGGGTACAGTGGATGCACGTGTCAATGAGATGAACAACCACAAAGTTGTAGTGCAGAAAAGTCACAGGTATATGTTGAGCATCTAGCTGAGGCTGACATCCATATTCCTCATATTGTGGACTAGAATTTAAACCCTTTCTTCTTTGTGTGTTTGGAAATTGGAAGCAGCTATCAAATCCTTGATGATTAGTCACACCAATCTCAAAAGTGAAAACATGATCTTCGAGTCTAGTGGGGCTTTCTTCCTGCTTTAGTGGTGAGCTCGTTTTGGGCTTCTTGGGCCTGAATTAGATGCAAGCATTGTGTCTGGCTACTTGGGAGTGGTCTATATTCTGGATATGATGAGTTTATTACATCTTTTCATTTATTTGGTTAGATGGCAAGAATAGATGGGACGATCGCGTAGAGATATATTTCTATATTCCTTCAATATGCTGAACGGTGGAATCAAGAAAAATTTATTGGATGAGTTCATCCAATATTAAATGAGATGGTGTGCCATCTTCTTATTGATTGGGATACATTTAGTTTTTCATTTACAAATATTTAAATAATTTCTCTCTCAAATAATTTATCTAATTTATAATCTGATTACACAATTGTATTCATTATAATTTAATCTATAAAATAAGATCTCAGATCTCATGTAGTTATATTTTAGTTTATATATATGATAAGTAGGCTACACTAAATTTATTTTTATCCCATCTAAGTTATATCTATCCAATCAAATAAAAAATTATCTCATTCTATCCATCTAACATATAATATTCTATCCCTAAATCTATGATAGACATGACACATGATTGCACTCAAACCAAATATATTTTAGGCTAGATGGGCCGATAGGCGTGCATTAGTGATGGGTTTTATTTTAGGTTACTTGGGCCTGCCTCAGATACGGACATTGTGTCTGGGCTACTTGGGCCTCATATTGGGCTTGTGGGCCACATGCGGACAATCTGGGCCCTATTTGTAAGTGGCCGACAGGTGGGCCCGGTGCATCTAAAAAAGATCCTAATCCTCGCGGGGTTTAAGCAGCGACAGACTGACAGAGGAGGGTTCTCGTCGGCTCGCTGAACCGATAAGGCTGCCCGCTGCTGCTGCTGCTTCCGCCGCGTCGCCCTCTCCGGCTCGACCCGGCGCCGCCGATGGAGGCGGCGGCGATTGGAGGGGCGCGGTCGCCGCTCTCCTTCTCCTCCAGCCTCTGGTAACGCGCCCCCCTCCCTCCTCTCGCGGTAGTTCCCGCGGTGTGCCAGTTGAATTTAGGGGTTGGGGGTGGTGTTTGCTGGGTTTAGGAATGCGACTGGGCTCCGGGAATTATATACAATGATTGCCTGTGCCGTGGTTTACGCAATTGTTAAGGAGGGTTCGTGGATGAGGTTCGTGGGGATTCATATCTTTTGGGAGGGGGAAAAACATCATCTCTGGTTACTGAGCACGAGAATTCCAGACGTTTTGCGCGCCATTATACATGTATTTGATAGATTTTTTTTCATTTTTCTTACTCAATTTCTGAAGAATCGTTATATGTCTACTTGTCTTATTTAATACAACGCGAATGGTGTGTTGCATTTTTCTCTCTTTTTTTGAATTGGTAATTGTTTGCTAGTATGACTCCGTTTGAACTATCTTTTATGCTGTCAGCAAGGCAAAAGTATCCTGTGGTTTACCTGTCCGCAATGTGAAAATCAATAACAACCGAAGGTTTGAGGTGGTTTGCCGTGCAATGTTGGTGACCAGAAAGTTTATGCAGAAGAAGAAGAAGAAAGAGGAAGTCTTCAAGGATGCCGCTGATGAGGCCGATCAGAAGAATTGGATGATGATGATGAGGGAGATAGAGGAGTCAGGATCAGCTGTATCCATTCTGAAGGCTCAGCGAAGCAAGAAAGAGCCACTGCCAAGGGATGCTGTTCTTGGGACTCTTGTGCGGTTCAAACAGCTCAAGAAATGGAATCTGGTCAGCGAGGTATATTCACTTGCAGCATATTAGCCAATATGATGCTGTCCTGTTGACTAAGCAGCAGACGCTATTCATTCATACATGATACATTATTCTTTGAAGAGTTCAGAAATATTTGAACTCGTATGCCTTGTTTTTCAGATTCTCGAATGGCTTCGCACACAACACTGGTGGGACTTCAGCGAGATGGACTATTTGATGCTTGTCACAGCCTATGGAAAGTTGGGAGATTTTAGCAGAGCAGAGAGGGTCCTCAAGTATATGAACAAGAAAGGTTACAGACCAAGTGTGATATCTCAGACTGCTCTGATGGAAGCATATGGAAGAGCCAAGCAGTACCGTAAGGCTGAAGCAGTGTTCCGGAGGATGCAAACATCAGGTCCTGAGCCATCAGCTGTGACATATCAAATCATTTTGAAATTTTTTGTTGAGGTGAGCATTTAATTTTCTTCTCACATCCAATATAAAGTCTTGTGATTTTAACCAATGAAAATAGGTGAGGATGTAGTCCCATATTTAATCATTATCCTTTCTCCAGATCCAATGTTAACAAGTCAGTCTACTATGATTCATCATAATACAAATTTTTTGTGTCTGTGATTCCAATTTCCTTTTGCTCTGTACCTGTTTACAAATTTCTGTACTGTTTTATTGGTGTACCCTCCTAAGAGGAGTACTTGACAACAGGTGGTGGGATCTGGGACATAGTATGACTTGTCCTCATGGACCATACCATCCTGGAGTTAACCATTAAGATTATGGTGGATCATTTGATTAAAAAAATGCCCAAAAGCTTTTGCACAACAATGTTCTGTTTCTAACCTCCTGTGCATATTACAGTTGGCATTGGCATTTACTTGCACGTTTCCCTTCCCTTACAAAAATTCCATGTTACCTTTGTGCTGTCATAAGACCTGCCAATTTTATATGGTGTGCATGCACCAATCCTTCAGAGAATTCATTTGTGCATGCACCAACCAAATGACCACTGATCCTGCAGAGATCTCATTTGTACATGCTTGAAATCAGATAGATGCCACTCTGCGGAAGTCACTTGTGACCATAACCCATATGGACATTTGTGCATGGTGCTTCTTGCTGAAGACTTACTGAATCCTCTGTAACTTATTATCCTTTGTTTTTTAGTGCTTCCCCACACTCTATTATCCATATTTCCCAAGATCCCATTTCTCATTCAATCCCTTTGTAACTTTATCTTAGACACATGTAAAATAATTTATTATGGTTATAGCAGTTCCCATAATTCCTCTACATTGGTTCTGGTCCATAACAAATATATTGGTGGTTGCTGTCAGGGTGAGAAATATAAGGAAGCTGAAGGTATTTTTGAGGACATTCTTACTGAAAAAAGAGCTTCTTTTAAGCCTGACCAGAAGATGTTTCATATGATGATATATATGTACAAGAAAGCTGGCAACTATGCCCAGGCTCGAAAGCTATTTGCTCAGATGTCAGAGAGAGGAATCCCTCTATCTACAGTCACCTTCAATAGTTTGATGTCATTTGAAACAAATTACAAGGAAGTTTCGAGTATTTATGATCAGGTACATTCCCAGCTTAACTGCACAGCCAGTGCGCCATTGTGATGCTACATAATCTTGAGGATATGTGTTTGTTCTTGTTTTCCTTAACAAATACTATAACCTTAGATGCAAAGAAGTGGGCTAACACCTGATGTTGTGAGCTATTCCCTGCTCATCAAAGCTTATGGGAAAGCTAGGAGGGAAGAGGAAGCATTGGCGGTTTTCGAAGAGATGCTTGACGCTGGAGTCAGGTTCATTCTCCTTTCAATATTTTCTTTTCTTGATACAATCTGAGCATTGATCAGTGTGTTGGGATCCATGTAATCATGAACATAGTTTTTGCCCAAATTGGGTAAAGTCATGATGTTTAAGCTGTGCAACTGAGCACTGAGCACATGCGATATCCATGTGAAGTTTCAGATAACAATTGTTTTGATCTGGTCGTACTTCTAGCAATATTTTCCTCTTGATTTCTTTTTTGTTAAGTGGAAATATGTCACTCCTAAGCACATTAAACTAGTATAAAGTTGTTTGCTACATACCAATGACATATTATGTGATGCATTACTGTTCATGTCAAGCCATGTGCCCTTCAAAATTCTAGTAACAAAAGGGAATTGATATGGAGGCTCTCTTCCATGAAAATAAGTCAGTACCCTTTACAATCACAACTTTGAAACAATATGCACAGCCAACCAAATTTTGACAAAGAATATCTGCTTGAGATCAGTTTTTTTTCAGAGGTTTTCTGAAACATGCTAATGGTGTGTTCATTTGATGTTAACTTTCCAGGCCAACACGCAAGTCGTACAACATTTTGCTTGATGCATTTGCAATATCTGGATTGGTAGAAGAAGCTCATACAGTCTTCAAAGCCATGAGAAGACACAGGTATAAGTTTTATTCGTCTAATTAAATTTCAAGAGTGATTCAAGTGCCAGTTTCTCACTTTATCACATTGTTTGCTTTGCAGGGTTGAGCCTGATCTCTGCTCTTACACAACAATGGTCTTAGCTTATGTAAATGCTTCTGACATGGATGGAGCTGAGAAATTCTTCCGCCGGATTAAAGAGGATGGTTTGAAGCCCAATGTTGTTGTCTATGGAACTCTGATGAAGGGCTACTCCAAATTAAATAATGTTGAGAGAGTAATGCGAGTACATGAGAGAATGCGGATGCAGGGTGTTGAACTCAACCAGACTATTTATACCACCATCATGGATGTGCATGGAAGGAACTCGGATTTTGGAAATGCTGTCATTTGGTTCAAAGAAATGGAAGCTCGTGGATACCCAGCTGACAAAAAAGCAAAGAACATCCTGCTTTCTCTTGCCAAGACTCCTGAAGAACAAGAAGAAGCAAATGAATTGACAGGGAATTGTGCAATTCAGCTGGAAGCAAAACCCTATGGAACAATGAATGGTCTAGAAATAAATGGTGTTGGTAATGAGTACAGACATGGACAAACTGATGATGGACATCACAGTTTGTTAGATGGCACATGCACAACAAGCCATCTAAATGGTAAAGTCGAGGCTGGGAAGGGTCGTTTTGATGAGGAGGTTGACGACGATGATGATGATTACGATGAAGAGGATGATGAAGAGTTAGATTTTGTTACTTTCAAAGATAAGCGAGAACTAAATTTTGCAACTTAATGTTCTTGATGTATATTTTATGTTGCAAACTTTTGGTGGCATTTGCTTTACGAAGGTATTCATGGTGTTCATGAAATGCCAAACACAGCTGTCTTAATGGCATTTCTGTCTAACCTCGTCTATTTCAAGGAAATGAGGCAAAAAGGTCATGGGTGAATATCTGCAATGTGATTGTGGAGATTTATCAGGTAGTTTTTCTTTCCAGTTGATTGGAGCTGCATCAATACAATGGCAAGCATTGGCTCATTGACTGCATCCAAATATCCAATCAATTCCATGTCTATGCACTACAACACTATATAATTCCTGAAAATGCAAGGACATGAGTAGGCAACGGGGTATTGAAGGATTAAGAAGGCATAAATGAAGTTTTTTTTTATAGAGTTGAAGAACAAGAAATAATGTATTTTTGGGATGGAGTGATTAGTAATTTACGTGTTGATGTTATTTGGCCACATGATTTAAACTCATACACTAGAATTTGGGTTGGCATGCCTCTCTGTCATCAAAAGGAAATACTGATTTGACCTCTTTGCATGTTGTCGAGCTTTCTGTCATTTTCCTCTTCTCTTTTGTCCAAAATACTCCTTTCTTTTTTAAATGAAGCAAGTTTTATACTGTCATCAATACACGTAGAATGTTGATCATTAGTTATTTTTATTATATATTATTAACAACTATTAAGATAATAATATATGGAAGCTTTTTAAATAGTAATTTAACTATATGACATGTATAACACTAAAACTAAATATTTTTAGATTCATTAGTCAAAATTTATAAATTTTGATTTTCCTAAGACATCTTATATTTTAGAACAGACATGCTACTTTTTCTACTTTTTTAGCACTCAGTTGTACTATTGGACGTTGAATCCTGGTTACACAAAGAAACTAACCATTGACTCATTTCCCAGTTTAATTCAATAAGGTATTATTATTTTCGGTGTACACGAGCATTGACAATATTTCTTACCTCCAGTTAATTCTGCAAAGGATTTCTTACCTAAGTCTCTAAACCCTACTACATCTGTTTACTTTTTTTTTAACTTTGACTAAGTTTAAATAAAAACATATTAACATCTACAATATAAAATAATACATTATTGAGACATGTTTTATGGTCAATTTAATGAAACTGCTTTTATGTTATAATTATTGGTATATTTTTTAATAACATTAATCAAGGTTAGATGAGTATGTATGAAATTTGGTTCCACCGGTTTTCATGCTGACCTTGTGTCGTCGTTCTGCTGTTTTCTGAATTTCCATATGCTAATCTTGAAATTGAGATGTTCTGTCGTCCGTGAATACTGTTCTTGAAATTGAGGTGATTCCCTGATTACTCTGTACGGCGATTGGTAAAACTCAAGGCGAAGATGGAATTCTCTGATGATAGCTGGAATTCTGCGGTCCAATCTGGACTTGTGGAGCTCCTTGCAGATTTTCCTTCTCAAAACGAACTGCTATGTTACGTGGGGTGTGGCTTGCCGTGCACAGACGGATTCATATTATCATTGGATAAATTAATTCATGTCTTCTTCTCGAATTCAGTATTTATGATAACATATAATAGTCTAGTCTATTTGATGATCTCAATATCTCGTTAAAAACCATGATTATTAGTTGACATTTTTTGCACCGCTCACTCCCTCTCGTGACGATCCACTCATTTTTATCCGTATTCACCCTGGTGTAAACATGAATAAATTTATAATTTCAAGTCAATAATATCACAACAAATTTATCAACTACATCATGGTTACATCATGGTTTTCAGTAAGACATTAAAATCACTGGACAAATAAAATTATTGTCATCAATATTAAATTAAAAATGTGTACTTAAACTAACAGATAAATCATTGTCGTGACAACATATGTTGTATCGTGGATCTGCCTCTAGGTGTAAATCTTAACATTACCCCTTTGCTCCTCGTGCTCTGTACTTTGCACATACCCTGAACGTTTCCGCAAAATTGAGAAAGAAAAGGCCTTCGATTACATGTATTTCTGGGAACTCTCCTCTCTCTGATCTTCACATCATCAGCTGCTGCAACTCCTGCGAGAATCTTGCCAATCTGCTTGACGACATCATGCAGCATGCATCATCCATCATCCATCATCTCACTGTCTGCATATCAAAATCTTGGAACTTGCTGTCGAGCGTGTGTAGAGCGCCGTCTGAGAGCCGCCACATCCGTGGCGCCATTTACAATGTGATTGATGCTGTTCATCCATCACCATCGCTGTACCATGTTGCCAAGGTCAAATGCTTTTGTTTTCTTCTTCTTCTTCTTCAGATCATCGTCTGGCTTTTGTCGAGGAATTCCGCGTCTGCAAGGTTTGGATGTACCATTGCAGGTCTGTTTTCTAAATTTTTTTGTGCCATGAGCTTTTTTTTACATAGGTATTTTCAGGGTGTATCACACCAGTTGGGAGTTACCCATAGATTTTACAGATATTAGTTTAATTCTTACAAAAATCATCTAAAATTCATCCATTCCAAAGAGCCTTAAAAAGCAACAAACCAATCTACCAAAAATATTCAGCTAGATATGAACCAGGAATTGAGATATCTGACATTTTAAACTATTATCAATAACATTAAATTAGAGAATAATACTTAGACTAACTGGTGAGTTCTAACAATAATTCCACACCATTGGATCCGCCTCCTTGGAGTGATTTACTAGTTTATTCCATGCAGTACCAAACGCGAGAGCTGCTCAGGTTGGAGCAGAAAGAGTTGCAATCTTGAATAGATTTCGATGTCCTTTTGTTCTTTGTTTCTGTCCTTTCATGGTAGAAACTGGAAGGAAGGTCCCAAATTGTGGAACAATCAGGTTTCAGCTTGTTGTTTAACAGAGATAGATACAGAAGCCGGAGATGTAATCTATCTTCTTATCTTGAAAATGTATTAAGCTATTTTGATGGATGAACAATATTTACATGTTTTTACGTGGTTTACTCACCGGTAATGTTTAGTGCAACGGGCTGTTTTTTATGAAAGCTTACACAGATGCTGAGAACAGATTAATTTTTTTATGAAAGTCCAAATTGTTCTTTCAACAAAAATGAAAGCCTGAGTTTATTTAAATCCGGCAACCCTATTATTGTTCAGAAGCTTCGTCCATTATCAAGAAAAGATGGCATTTTCTACTCAAGTTCAGGGACTCCTCTTTCATCTCGACTTCAATGCATTATGGTTTGCAATTGTAGGATTATCAGGTGGATTCGAATTCGAGACCTCTTGCATTGACACATTCGTGCGTGCATCAACCACGTCACCATAACCTTAAATTTCTGAAGGAAGGTGTTCAAAATCAAGTCCTGGTCTTCAATGCATCAGAAATCTCTTCAATGCTGCATTTGATTTTCATCCAGCTGATTGGTTCAGCCAAGAATAATGGAACTGGGAGGATGTCTGCAACTTGACGGCAAAGGAGCCCAATATCCTGTTTCAGAGGGGGGAAAAGCCAGTGCCCTCAACTTGGCTTGCCTTTCATCAGCTTTTGAAACTTCCATGCTGTTCCATTTCAGTGTGATCTGTACCATGGCAGCATCACACATTTAAGCTATTTTTTTAACACCTAACTAATTTATCTGTTCTCAGGACCTGAATGAAATAACCCAAAAGAATCTGTTCTTTTTCCTGAATAAATTGTTGCAGCTCAATGGAGTAGGTAGGTGGGCTTTCAGCTTGCAGGACTCATCATCTGTCCCCATCAATTGCCCATAAGAAAGATGTTATGTCCTACATACACAGGCATCAATGGCTGCAGGCCTGCACTTAGGGCTTAGCTTCCACTGACCTCAAATCTCTCTTCTTGGATGAGTAGCTGAGTAGGCAATAGCTCCACATCATGCAGGGATCACTCTGATGCATGGAAACAAAACACTCTGCATCAGCTGGTAAGTGCATCAGAGTGGAGCAGCTGAGCTGACTGCCATGCATCAGTTTCCCTGGTAGATTGTTCTTTAGCCTGAACAATAGCCTTTTTCCAACATGACAAGCTCTTTCCACTATTGCCTAGTCCATCTGATGCATTGGTCCCCCAAAACACATCCACAGGCTCAGAGAAACCTGTTTAAAGCAACATTGTAACAATTGGCAATGCATTTTTCCTGCAAGAAACACAAGACATGCACAAACAAGCATGATGCAGACCATCTTTGCCACCTGTCACTGCAAGCTACTGAAATGGCCAGATGAGTAGACCTCAAGGGTAATAAAGCATGCATGTTTTTCAGGACACCACAGTTGGCAGTGCACATGGTGATGTACTGATGTTACTGTCCCTCAGCTTACCATGATCAGCCAGCCAGCCCTATCTTTCCCCTCTTGCTGTGCAGGGAAGAGCATTGGAGGATGGCAGGGGAAGATGCCATGCAAACATTCCCCAATCCTTGATGTGTTGACAGCAATCACTGCCTGCCCTGAAGGGGCATTCCAAACTGGCATGGCAAAGTTCAGTGTCATGAAGCAGGTTTCTATGTACCCAGCTCTTCTTCTAGGGTAAATGGTAAATCTTGTTGGAGGTGTAGCTCCAGTTGTAGTTCAAGAGTGATGCACCTACTCAAAAAATTTTAGCTATTATCTCTATATTTTTACCGTGTATACACCTCCTCAGTCTAATATATTACTTTCTTTACGGCCTAACATGATACACCTCTTCAGTCTAATATATTACGTCATTTATAGCCTAACATGCAGTACAATTAGGAAAGCCTGCTCATATCAGTTTAATTTTATACCCCTCTCTATTTTGCTCTAACTTCGTTAGGTTTGGTAGAGCATGAGGCCATAATTAAGATGGCTTGATGACTTTTGCAAAAAAAACATCTTAATGATGCATGCCTACCAGGTGTGAAGTGCCAACATGCCACCAAGAAACATAAAGGCTATACACCTTGTGTTGGTGTTGCCATTTTCTGTGTTTGGTGTGTTTCCGCCTTCCGTATAAGGTAGACGCACATCAGCACATGTGTGTGTTATGAACCTATGAAAGGGAGTGTGAATGTGTGATAAATACTTAGGTCCTCGTGTATGTATATACTATCTATAGACGTCTACACGGGCCATAAAGCATAGTAAAAAATGGAGTGATGATCAAACCGGTTAGCCTGTCGATTCACCGGTCTGACCGATGGTTTTTAAATTAATATTATATTTGTTCTGTATTATTTTTAGAAAAATACAAGTTGATGTAAAATATGTATAATTAAATATTTAAAAATATAACTTTACATCTAAGATCACATTTATATCATAATATCATAATTTAGACTGATTTTTCACCATGCCATAGAGACCATCCAAACCTGATCTAGCAAGGTAGGGCCAAGAACAATAGTGAGTTAAGTTGCAAATTCCATGAGATAATAGATGGCATCCTATCCAAGTATAAACTTGCTTGAAATAAGAATTTTGTCAAGGTAACAGAATTATATCAAGCCTCTCTTTATTATGATATGTTTAAAAGGTGCACTCACTGCAACCTATTCATTCGTTACAACTCTCTCTGTTTCACAAAAACTTTACTTTTGATATAAAATTGATAAATTAGTGGTGAGAATAAAAGTTTAAAATAATTCTTTCTAATAAAAAATAGATAAGTAAAAAATGAAATCTTTTTAGGACAAAGTTGAAGATATTAAAGTAAAATCTTTTGAGACGAACGAACTACCTCCATTCTCAAACATATAACATTTCGGACATAAATACAATATCTAATGCACCTATTTTTTATATCTATATATTTATAAAAACAACTAGGTGAAAATATTTTGCATGGCAAATCTACTAATATTATTTTCACATAGCAAAACATAATATTTTTTAGTCTATTGATGATATAAGATTTCTATAATTGATCTTGCATATTCTAGAACACTATCTATTCAAAAACGGAGCTAGTAGCTGTAAAAATAATATGTTCAGAATATAAACTTTATTTTTTTTACCGCGGGAGGATTCAAGGAAACAACGTAGAAAATAAAACGAAAAAAACGAGGAAAAAAAAGCGGAGGAGGGGAAGACAATAATATTTTCTTTCTTTTTTTCAGTCTGTGTCTTCCCCGGCGAGCAAAAGAAAAAAAGAAAAGAAAAGACTTTTCCCACGTCCGCGCGCGTCTACACGCTTGGCATCCCGCGCGCTGCTTGCGTCCCGCGCGAGGCACGTCCGGTCCAGGCCCCACCGGGCCGCCGCGTGGGTCCGTTTGTTGGTCGCTTTTGCAATTTGCACCCCCTGCCGGCTCCCAGCTGGCGTCGCGCTGGGCCCACGGGGCCGACCTTCTCTCTCCTCTTTTTTTCCCTTTTTTTTTTCTTCTGTTACTTTTCGCCTCGCGCGAAATAGCGATACATAATTACATATACGGCGGAGGGCTGGAGGTAGGGGAGTTTTCTAGTTAGGTCCTTGAAAGAAGGCAAAATTACAACTTCTTTTGGAGGCAAATAGGGCCCGGCTGTCAGATCCGGGCTAAATAATCGGACGGTCAAAATATTTCAAATATAATAAGTGAAACAAATGATAAAAAAGACAACAAGTCGTTAAAAAATATACGACAAAAGTCTACCGGTCTAGATATATCTTCTGTCTCTCCTCGCAACGTAGAATCCACAGTACATGCATTGTTTTAAAAAGACAACATTACATTATCGGTTCATCTAAGTGCTCTTATCTATTTTAGTGTTGATATCAACAGTTTAACCTGCTTAGTGATCTCAATGTGACACTAGAAACCGTAATCACTAGTTAATAAATTTATGGTGACACCTTTAATCTATAATATTATATTCACTCCTCTCTATTAAGGTCGTACTCCCTCTATCCCATAATATTACAACATGTGGGGGATATATCCCCGGGTAGCCCACAGACCCTATTTCTGGCTATTGGGCCAGGCAGAGGGCTCATCAGGCCCGTCGTACCAACCCCGTCTGAGCCAGCCGAAAGCAGCATGGCGCATTAAATGCGACACGATGTAAAACGGTCGGAGGCTCTAGGCGTGACAGATGCATAGGGCAGCCGGGCGGCGTCAGACCGGGGAGCAGTTGGGGAGTAGGCAGCACGCCGCGTCCCATCAGGACGTGCTGCGTCTGATCAAGCCGTGCTACGTCCCGTCGGAGCGTGCTGTACGATAGGTTAGACCCAACGGGGGTATAAATAGCCAGGGGTCTCGAGCACGGGACCCCCACGTTCACGTCCACGCTAACGTTCACACGTTGACACACGCTCACATCTTCTTCAACCAAGAAGGAGAAGAGCAACCCACTGCTTCCTGGAGCCCTAGCTCTTGTAATCCAAAACATTGTAATCATCTTTCTAGCTAGTGAAACACCCCACCAAACTCACAGTGGACGTAAGCTTATTACCCTATCGGGGGGCCGAACCACTCTAAATCTTCTTGTCTCTTGGCCAGTCCTATTCTCATGGGCTTGGCAACCATCGAGGTCTTGAGTGCAGCACTTCCCTACAATACAAATCACCTCCACGGGCACCCCCCGAGGAGGGCTGCTCGACCACCCGTCGACACAACCTAGTATCAGATTTGATATTTTATAGTATAATAAATCTAGATAATGACACACTTTAGATTCGTTGTACTATGAAATATCAAATCCGATCCTAAATTGCAATATTATAGGATGAAACGAGTAGTATATATATCTGAACTCCTTGTAGGCCTAGCATGTCAGTGCATTCTTAGCCACCATGGAAAGAGATGGACAGAGATAAGATCATTCTCTTTAGAGGATTGTCTCCGGTTGAGATGGCTAGAAATAAGTGTGCATTTTGCCTCTACGTAGAAGGCATAATCATAATTTTAGTGGATTGTTGCAAAGTTATAATGGATTTTGCATATTACATCCGGGGTCTTTTTGAATGTATTTTTATATGAGAATGTTTGCTGAATACTAGCATTAGTAGTTGTCTAGTTCTGTCCTTGGACAAATGTCCTAGCAGAGACACTTACAAACCAAGCTATAGCAGTTGCACCTTGCATCTTTTATGACAAATCCAGCACCACCTAACACTTGCAACAAGCTGTGCTTTTATTGATTGGGAATTGGTACACTGTAAATTTGTTTGATCCTAAGCCTATCTATGATCAATAGGAAGGCATACACAAAGATCAATTCATGCTTCCATGATTGCCCTAGACTTTCTTGGTGTTATCTCAAACCATGACATAAGCCACACAACCGATAATATAATCGACAACCCAATAAAAGAAATTGCATTTGTTCCTTAAGTATATTTTACAAAAAAACATAATGTCATGTATAGTTATTTATATATCCTCTTGTAAGTTTGCAACTAATAAAATATGATGTAACCCAAATTTTATCCTTCAGCATTCTTATGTAACTATTTATATATTCTCTTGTAAGTTTGCAACTAATTTAATATGATGCAACCCAAAGGTTATCCTCCAACATTCATATGTAACTAAAACACCTCTATTTGTTATGAAAATGTGGTTTTCGACATACATATAAGGTCAAAAGCTTAAAACTTTTAGTGTTAACATCTTTTTAAATATGTATACTAGATGCGTGAAAACTCCATGCTTAGATTTTATACATAGTTATTGCATTTACACTTTGATGATCGTATGCATGTAAAAAATTGTGTTATCGCCGGTGTGTGGGCATCAGTTAATATCTCAAATTTACCGGGGGGCTATCCATAAATATGCCGGGTCCACATGACAGAGAGTGCGGGGTATCCGGGGCCACTCGCGAGACGCACACGATTCGTGCGGCCCAAACTCGCGCGAGAAACACGCCTCCTAAACTCCCACGGCCACCCCGCAAATTTCCCACAAAAAGTAAAACTCATCACTGACAGACCGGGCCCACTGTTCCCACCTGATGTATGCGCCACATGTCAGTGACTCGTTCCAACGACCGCTCGGCCGACTCGCGTCAACGCACCGGTTTCCCGTGCGACAGCCACGCCACCTCCCAGATGACGGCCACGTGTCGCGCTCCCGCATCCGGACCCTCCGCGCGCCGCTGCCCGCGGGCACAACGTCCGCAGATCTGGACCGTCCGTTTCGCCGTTGGGGTTGAGATCGACGGTCCAGATGCTGCCCGGCCACGTCCCCGGGCACCTCCCGCTGCCGTTAAAAAGCGCCCCATTGCCCTCCTCTCCTCCTCGTCCCAGCCCGCATCGGCAACCGGGTATCGAACCCGATAACCCGCGAGAGGCTCAGACCCGCAGCGATGCCCTCCTCTCGCCGGAGATCGTGAGATCGCCGCCGCGCCCGCCGCCGGCGATGACATCCGCCGTTCTCGCCGGTCGGAATGAGGTCCACCACCACCACTGGGGCGACGCCCGCGTCCCCCTCATGCCCAAACCCTCCAACCCTAACCCTAGGCGCCACCGGCCAAGCCCGAACCCTAGCCCCAGCATCCCGCCGGCGCCGGCGGCCCCGTCTGTTCCGGAGCCCTCGCAGTCGGGCCACGTGACGATCCGGCCGTCCGAGCTGTCCCGCAGGGAGGCCCAGGCGCTCCGCACGCGGCTCACCGGCGAGCTGGGCCGGGTCCGGGCGCTCCTCTCCCACATCGACAGCTGGGAGGAACAGCGGCGGC
>KE372078.1:90306-101253 GCA_000418225.1 Zizania latifolia | reverse complement strand
CAACATTTGGCGCAAATTAACATATAATATACAAGTATTTACATGATCGTGATGGTGAATATTTGAGCCATGAGTTTAATGACCATCTAAAGCAGTGTGGAATTGTTCCACAGCTGACTCCACCAGACATGCTCCAATGGAATGGGGTGTCTGAGCGGAGAAACCAAACTTTATTAGACATGGTCTGGTCGATGATGAGTTAAACTGATCTTTCATTGTCTTTCTAAGGATTCGCTTTAGAAACGGTTACTTTCACATTAAATAGAGTTTCATATAAATCTGTAGAGAGGACACCATATGAGATATGGACTAGGAAGCGTTTCGGGCTATCTTTTCTAAAGATGTGGGGTTGTGAGGCCTATGTAAAGCGTTTGACGTCTGATAAGCTCACACCCAAATATGATAAATGCTTCTTTGTGGGGTATCCTAGGGAAACCAAAGGATATTACTTTTATAACCGAGAAGAAGGCAAAGTGTTTGTCGTCCGGAATGGTATTTTTCTTGAGAAAGAGTTTCTCTCGAAAGGGGTTAGTGGGAGCACAGTGCGACTTGAAGAGGTTCGAGAATCACTGGAAAGATGGATCGGAACTTCTGGCCAGTAGGCCCGGAACTTCCGGAAACAACCTTTTGTTTAGAATTTATTTCTGTCCGGAACTTCTGGATCCCGGAAGTTCCGGTCCAACCAGAACTTCCAAAAATAATATTCTGTATCGAATTTATTTCGACCCGGAACTTCCGGATCACATCCGGAACTTCCGGTTCGTTTAGAACCTGGAACTTCCGGGTCATACCCGGAACTTTCGAGTCATACCCGAAACTTCTGATTCCTCCAGAAAACCGAATACTGGGACTGGCCCGGAACTTCCGGCTAACAGCCGGAACTTCCGGTTACCCCAGAATTCTCTTGGACACAATTCCATCAATCTCCCACTTGCACAAGAGCTAGTTCTTTACAAGTTTTTAATCCTATCCCCTTAAGCGTGTGACCCAATAGGTTCATACACAAACGGCCGCTACCCGGAAACATTTTTCGGATGGCCGATCAATAGCGGTACCTAGTAGTACATATTGATCCCCGAATGCATACCAAGTCAAAATCATATTTTTTGAACCTAGATATAGTCACGCACCAATCTCTTTACCACGCGACATCGGTCAAGCTCAAGGCGAGATTCATGCCACCCTTGTTTGATAGCTCGACATTTCACTCGATCAAGTAGTGGATTCAATTATGACTAACTCTTTAGTCATAGTGGTATGGCCATGCACTTTTCCAATCCAACAATCTTGAGGGCCCTAGAGACGTCTCTCCCGTTATTAAGAGGGGTAAATGTTGGGTTATGGAGAGGCCGCGCTAGCGCTTAATTTCAAAAATTTACCCCGTTAGCCTAGGAACCATGCGTGTAATGGGATCATGCATCGTTACCTCAAGCCACGAGGCGTGCTCGGGCAGCAGAAGTAGAGTCGATGAAGCGCGTCCTCGATCTGCTCCTCCCGGCTCCGTCCGTTCGTCTGCTGCGAAGTCGACGTAGCCCGGTAATCTCCACGAGAGAAGATCAGCACCGATGTAGCAGCGGTGCCTCTACGGTATCCACACGTACAGGGACAGGATCACCTTGCGCCAGTGTGCTAGCACCACTCACGAGATCTGAGAGATCGATCACAACCCTTACAATCGAGAAGAGAGGAGAGGTGGCGGCTAGGGTTCTCAACCAGGAGCAATAGCAGCCTTTTTGTGCTAGCCCCTCCTCTCTTTATATAGTGCCCTGTCACGGGCCTTTAATCTGTATTAAAGCCCAATAGATCTAATCTGTTCGCCTGGACCAGAACTTCCGGTTCTAACTAGAACTTCCGAAAATAATCTTCTGTATCGAATTTATTTTGACCCAGAACTTCTGGTATAACCAGAACATCCGGTTCATCCAGGCAGGCCCGGAACTTTCAGTCCAACCGAAACTTTCGGCTCCTCCAGAAACCGAAACTGGGGCTGGCCCAAAACTTCTGGTTACAACCGAAACTTCCGGATGCTCCAGAACCCGAAACTTCCGGCCCTAGGCCAGAACTTCCGGTTCCCCCATAATTCTCTTGGGCACACTTCCATCAATCTCCCACTTACACAAGAGCCAATTCTTACAAGCTTTAAAATCCAATCTCCTTAAGCGTGCGACCCGATAGGTTCATATGCAAACGGCCGCTACTCGAAAACCCTTTCCGAATCGCCGATCAATAGCGGTACCTAGCAGCACATATTGACCCCCGAAAGCATACAAAGTCAAAATTATACTTTCTGAACCTTGATATACTCACGCACCAATTTCTTTACCACACGACATCAGTCAAGCTCAAGGCGAGATTCGTGCCACCCTTGTTGATAGCTCGACACTTCACTCGATCAAGTAGTGGATTCAATCATGATCAACTATTTGATCATAGTAGCATGGCCATGCACTTTCCAATCCGACTACCTCGAGGGGCCCAGAGACGTCTCTCCCGTTATTTAGGAGGGGTAAATTCCATCTTGACCGTTCACTTCCCACAACATGTTTCGTGACACACCCGAAAGCAACCTTTATAACTACCCTGTTACGGAATAGCATTTGGAAGCCCGTAAGTGTGCTACAACACATTCTGGAATCAATAATGATCTCAGGTCTAAGGATTCTGCAGGTACAACATTTGAGATGACAACTGATGGCACATTAAAATAACAATCTCAGCAGTATCTCAAAGTGGGTCTATCTAACTCCATGTTCACCAATATGAGTCCACATCACTGATTTGACATCTTCATGTCTATGGTCTGTGAAACATGATCATCAATCAGACATATGTGCTAATCTATAAATTATCACTGTCCCACATGATGATCTCATATCATGGATCATTTAGAATAACATCGTAATACAAAGAGTTTTACAAACAAGTCACACACTTGTTGATCAATGTAAAAGATATTTATTCAAGACTAAGATAACCAATTATTCAAATATACACTAGCATAGACAAGACACTTTCTCTCATATACACTGGACTCACTCACGCAAGTATCTAATACCCATAGAGCTCAAGTGCACCTCATGCTTGGGCTATGAGAGAGGCTTCGTCAATGGATCTGCAATGTTCAAATCCGTGTGCACCTTATATATCTTCACATCACTTCTATCTATAATTTCACGGATCAGGTGATAGCGCCGAAGTATGTGTTTGGACTTCTGGTGCGACCTAGGCTCCTTGGCTTGCGCAATGGCACCACTATTATCACAATAGAGGTCCACTGGACTGGACGTACTAGGAACAACGCCCAGCTCAGAAATAAACTTTTTGATCCAAACTGCCTCCTTCGCAGCTTCTAAAGCTGCAATATACTCGGCCTCAGTTATTGAATCTGCAACCGTTTCTTGCTTGGAACTCTTCCAACTCACTGCGCCTCCATTAAGGTAGAACACAAATCCAGACTACGATCGCGAATCGTCCTTGTTAGTTTGAAAGCTAGCATCGGTGTAACCATTTACAATGAGTTCCTCCTCACCTCTATAGACTAGGAACATATCCTCAGTTATTCTCAAGTACTTGAGGATACTCTTTACTACCACCCAGTGACTTTCACCCGGGTTTGACTGGTATTTGCTCGTAGCACTTAGAGCATAAGAAACATCTGGACGTGTACAAAGCATGACATACATGATGGATCTAATTGTGGAGGTATACGGGATCACACTCATCTTCTCTAGCTCATCAGGTGTCGAAGGACACTGACACTTGCTGAGAGAAATACCATGTGATATTGGCAGAAAACTTTTTTTTGGAATTTTGCATATTGAACCGTTTCAATACCTTGTCAATGTACATGCTTTAGCTTAATCCAATTAACATTCTCGACCTATCTCTATTGATCTTTATGCCCAAAATATATGATGCCTCTCTAAGATCTTTTATTGAGAAACTTTTCATCAACGAAGACTTGACAGCATCTAGCTAGGAATATCATTTCCGATCAATAATATGTCATCTACATATAAGACCAGAAACACAAGTGAGCTCCCACTTGTCTTTTTTTAAACACAAGGCTCTTCTTCATTCTTGATGAAGCCAAACCCTTTGACTACCTCATCAAAACAAAGATTCCAACTCCGAGAAGCCTGCTTCAGCCCATAAATGGACCTTTGCAGCTTGTAAACTTTCCTAGCATTCTCTGGATCATCAAGACCTTCAGGCTATGTCATGTTTACATCCTCACTTAGGTTTCTATTAAGGAAAGCCGTCTTGACATCCATTTGCATTATAAATGTGAACATTTCCATCAACACCTTGAATCTGCCTGAAACCTTTCGCCACCAATCGTGCCTTATAAATGTGAACATTTCCATCAACGTCTATCTTTTTCTTTAAAATCTATTTACACTCGATAGTTTTTGCACCATCAGGTGGATCGATTAAGTTCCAAACTTGATTCTCTCGCATGGATTCTAACTCGGATCTTATGGCTCCAAGCCATTTCTCAGAGTCCGGTCTTATCAATGCTTTCGAATAGGTCTTAGGTTCATCATTGTCCAACAATAATACATCGCGCTGCCAGTGGTTAAAAACGCTAACCGCTCGGGCGCACGACTCAATCTCTCCGACCAACGTGGGGCTGGTGTCTCGATAATAGGCTCTGCAACATCTTGCATGTTGAGTTACGGTTCAATAGGAGCTGAAACACTTTCTAGTGGTTCTCGAACCTCTTCGAGTTGCACTGTGCTCCCACTAACCCCTTTTGAGAGAAACTCTTTCTCAAGAAAGACACCATTCCGGGCGACAAACACTTTGCCTTTTTCCTAGTTATAAAAGTAATATCCTTTGTTTCCCTAGGATATCCCACAAAGAAGCATTTATCAGATTTGGGAATGAGCTTATCAGACGTCAAACGCTTTACATATGCCTCACAACCCCAGATCTTTATAAAAGACAACCCGGGATGCTTCCCAGTCTATATCTCATATGGTGTCCTTTCTATAGATTTAGATGAAACTCTGTTTAGTGTGAAAGCTGCAATTTCTATAGCGAATCCCTAGAAAGACAATAGAAGATCAGTTTGACTCATCATCGACCGGATCATGTCCAACAAAGTTCGGTTCCTCCGCTCGGACACCCCATTCCATTGAGGTGTACCCGGTGGAGTTAGCTGTGGAACAATTCCATACTGCTTTAGATGATCATTAAACTCATGGATCAAATATTCACTTCCACGATCCGATCGTAGAAATTTAATTGTCTTGCCTATATGATTCTGTACTCCATTCTAGAACTTCTTGAACTTTTCAAATGATTTTGACTTATGTCTCATCAAGTAGACGTAACCATATCTACTAAAGTCATCGGTAAAAGTTATGAAGTACTAAAAATCACCTCTGGCTGTAGAACTCATTGGTCCACATACATCAGTATGTACAATGACCAATAGCTCGTTTGCCCTCTCACTTTGACCAGTGAAAGGCATCTTAGTCATCTTGCCAAGTAACAAGACTCACATGTGTCAAACGATTCAAAATCAAATGACTCCAAAAGCCCATATCTATAGAGCTTCTGCATGCGCTTCACATTTATATGACCTAAACGACAATGCCATACATAGGTAGGATTCAAATCATTTAGTCGAGCTTTCTTTATATTAATGTTATAAACATGTGTATTCTCAAGATTCAGAATATACAAGCCATTCAACAATGGACAAACACCATAGAGCATACCATTCAAAAATATAGAACAACACTTGTTCTTTATTACGAATTCAAAACCATCTTTCTCTAAACATGACGAAGCGATATCGTTTCTGTCTAAGGCGGAAATGAAATAACAATTATTTAGTTCCAAAACTAATCCTGAGGGTAGCGATAAAGAATAAATGCTGACGGCCAACACAGCAACTTTTGCACCATTGCCGACGCGAACATCCAATTCGTCTCTTGCGCACTTCCTAGTCCTTTTCAGCCCCTACAACGATTTGCAAGTATAAATCATTGATCCGGTATCAAATACCCATGAATCACTTGGACGAGTAGAAAGATTAATTTCAATAACATTTATACCTGAAGCGGAAATCACACTTCTCTTCTTTTTCTTTTGTTCTTTAAAGTATAACTTGCAATTCCTCCGTCAATAGCCAGGCTTATGGCAGTGGTGGCAAGTGTTAGAGTTAGCAGGACCCAACTTAGACTTTCTAGCCAGATTAGACTTAGAGCTCGAGATCGCATCTGAAGCTTTAGCCTTTCCCTTACGCTTTCTCTTCTTACTTTCTTTTTGAACCATCATCACATGACTGGGATTTTTCTTAAGGCTTTCCTCGGCTGTCTTGAGCATCCCATGTAATTCAGCCATGCTCTTCTTCATGCTATTCATATGAAAATTCAGTATGAATGGCTCGAAGCTCGCTAGGAGTGACTGAAGAATCATAAGGATAGATCGCAGATTAAAAACAGAAGTGTTCTTTGAAGTAGGTGCCATGATCTACAATAAAAATGCAAGGTTCAGTACTATGCTATGTTGATCTTTTATCAAATAAAAGATGTACCACAATATATAAAATGATAGCTTTCCCTCTAACGACACATTGTGGGACAAGATCCATATTCAACTAATCTCCTAGTGAGCTTTGGCATCACTGCTAGAAGATAAGTGACATAGGTAAGCAACACTTGTTAATCACATCATATGTGATTCTTGTTCGTTGAGGTGGCATCCAATGCCCGACACCCAACTCCATGCCCCAAAGCCCAAAACCGTTTTGATAGCTTTGTTAAGCAAACCAATACTATGCATGTGGTTGTCCGACATCCACCCTAACTGGTCAAGATAAAAGACGGCACCCTGCTTTGGCAGACCCACCATCGATGATCAAGAACCTTAGTAGGTGTAGCTATTGAAAAGAGCATCAATACTTAATTTTCTGAGGAAAACTATTCTAACATAGTAACGATGCCTAACGCACACAGGACATGAAAGAATAGCATGACAGGAACATAAGTAAACATCGTAGGCAATCATATTGACTGTGACATAGTATGACCCCTTTGCATGGTGTTCTCCATCTCCATGGTTCCTGTCCTTCGGGTCATACCGCTTCAAGTCTCCATGAACCTGTATCAGTCTATTACACATAATAGCACTATACTAATTACATGAGCTGAAGTATCACATAGGACAAACTAGTCACAATATTCTCTGCAAAAATAAGTTAGGTAAAGAATCTATGCGTGACTGAACTGGACCCAGAACTTTTGGCTGAAGAGCCCGAAACTTCCGACTCATAGCCGAAACTTCCGGAATCAACCTTCTGTATCGAATTTAATTCTGCCCAGAACTTTCGGTCCAACCAAAACTTCTGGACCCTAGAACTTTCGGATCACATCCAGAACTTCCAAAAAATTCGACACTAGAACAATAGATCAAACTATTTCCACCACGTATCTCTATACATGATTGATCTAGATCGAAGACTACGCACGTAGGCTTTGATACCACTGCAGTGTTATGGGGAGGCTATGCTAGCGCTAATTTCAAAAATTTTACCCCGTTATCCCAGGAACCATGCGCGCAATATAATCATGGATTGTTACCTTCTAACGCGAGACACGCTAGTGCAGTGGAAGAAGAAGTTGGGAAAATGCGTCCTCGCTTGATTTCGCTCAGCTCCGTCCGTTTATCAGCGATCCGGTGATAGAGACGACGTGATCCGGCGATCCTGCGATCTCCACGGGAAGAAGATGAGCACCGCTATTGGAGCAGTGCCTCCACAGTATCCACACGTCCAGGGATGAGATCATCTCGTGCCGGCGTGCTAGCACCACTCGCGAGATCCGAGAGATCAATCACAACGCTTGTGATCGTGGAGAGAGGAGAGGTGACGACTAGGGTTAGGTTAGAGCAGCATCAACAACAACGTCCTAGCCTCTCCTCTCCTTATATAGTGCCCTATCATGAGCCTTTAATCTGTATTAAAGCCCAACAGATTCAATCTGTTCGTTTGGACCACAATATGTAAAATGATAGCTTTTCCTCTAACGACACATTGTGGGACAAGATCCATATTCATCTAACTCCTAGTGAGCTTTGACATCACTGCTAGAAGATTAGTGATATAGGTAAGCAACACTTGCTAATCACATCATATGTGACTCTTGTTCGTTGGGGTAGCATCAAATGCCCGACTCCCAACTCCATGCCACAAAGTCCAAAACCGTTTTGATAGCTTTGTTAAGCAAACCAATACTATGCATGTGGTTGTCCGACATCCACCCTAACTGATCAAGATAAAAGACGGCACCCTGCTTTGGCAGACCTACCATCGATGATCGAGAGCCTTGGTAGGTGCAGCTATTGGAAAGAGCATCAATACTTAATTTTCTAAGAAAAAATATTCTAACATGGTAACGATGTCTACCGCACACGAAACATGCAAGAATAGTATGACAGGAACATAAGTAAACATCACATGTAATCATATTAACTGTGACATAGTATTGCCCTTTTTCACATAGTGATCTCCATCTCTATGGTTCCTGTCCTTTGGGTTATTACGCTTCAAGTCTCTATGAACTTGTATCAGTCTATTACATCTAATAGCGCTATACTAATTACATGAGCAGAAGTATCATATGTCAACGCATAGGTTGTACAATATTTGAACAGCCTTGGGGTATAATTAATCATGACACGTAGGCCATAAAAATTACATTCATGCATCTAATACATCACAAGGCCATACCAGTCACAACATTATCTGCAAAAACGAGTTAGACGAAGAATCTATGTGTGACTAAAAGTGGACTCGGAACTTCGGGCTAAACTCAGGACTCGGGAGTCAGTACTCAGGAGTCGGCACTCGGGAGTCGGTACTCGGGAGTCTGCACTCAGGAGTGTGCACTAAGAAGTCGGCAGTAGGGAGTCGCCACTCGGGAGGCCCGGAACTTCCAACTAGAGCACGAAACTTCCTGTCAAGTGGATAGAAGTAATGCCTAGCAGAAAGCTCCACAAAGAATCGACCGGCTACTGGTGGCCATCGACAAATTTACCAAGTGGATAGAAGTAATGCCACTAAAAAACTACACAACCAAAAAAGTAGCACAATTCATTGAAAGAATCACTTATCGGTTCGGCGTCCCAAACCAAATCATAACCGACCTCAGGACTCAATTCACAGTAAACAATTTCTAGGATTTCTGCGAAGAAAGACTAACCGGGTTCAAATATGCGTCAGTCGCATATCCTCGAGCCAACGGGCAATGTGAGCGTGCCAATGGGATGATCCTTTAAGGTCTAAAAGCCCGAATATTTGACCCCTTACAGAAGTACGCTAGGAGATGACTCCAAGAACTCCACACAGTACTCTGGGGGCTCCACACATAGCTAAATAGGGGCACATGACAGACACCCTTCTTCCTTGTTTATGGCTCTGAGTGATTCTCCTGAGCGACATGCTACACAAATCCCCTCGAGTTCAGTACTACGATGAAGGAATAGTAGAGAAAAACAGGGCTGAAGATATCGACTCCATCGAAGAAGACCGAATAGCAGCTGCGGTGCAAGTAGATCGGTATCAACAGGCCCTCTAGCAGTATCACGACCATAATGTATAAAGCAGAAGTTATAAGGTCGGTGACTTGGTACTTCGCCGGGTACAATCAATCATCGGGATGCATAAACTCTTTGCCCCATGGGAAAGACCTTTCATCATTGCCGAAGTAACAAGACTAGGGGCCTATAGGCTAATACGAGAAGACAAACAAGTAGTGCCAAACTCATGGAACATCAAGCACCTCTGTCAATTTTACGCCTAACAATATTTTGTAACTTTTGTTACTTCTATTGTCAATAAATCATGTTCAGGAACTCATCGACCCTGTGGTGCTATTTCTTCACCGACCTCGCTGACTACTTCCCTCCCTAGGCACGCCTCTAGGATGGGAAGGGGTAAGCCTTAGGGTTGTATACCCGTGGTCGAGCATATTTTTTTGCTGACCTCGCCGACTACTTTCCCTTAGACATGGAGCTAGGCCAGGAAGGGGTAAGCCTTGGGGTTGTACACCCACAGTCAACCATATTTTCTCGCCGACCTCAGTGACTACTTCTCCCTCCCTAGACATGCAACTGGGCTGGGAAGGGGTAAGCCTTCGGGCTGTACACCCGCAGTCAAGCATCTTTTTTGGCCGAACCATGCCAGTTACATCTCCCTCCGTGTTGTGCGCCAAATGGCCACCATGCATGCAACCAAACCCAGGAGAAGGTATACTCTTTAGTCATACACCTGCAACCATGCATCTTCGAAGACCCGACCTATGCAGAATGCATCCCCCTCTGAGGTTGGCTCCACATAGTCGCCGTGCATGCAACCGGATCTAGGAGAGGTTAGGCTACTTAGTCGTACACCTGTAGTCTTGCACCTTCATCGACTTCGCCAATCCACCATGTGGGTGATAATTCACGATGCATGGTAAAAGTTGCGTAAGACAAATAAAAGCATCTTTATTTCTCAAGACTAATCTTTTACAGCGATCACATTACTTCAAAGAAAGGAATACAACACTTCTACGGCGACTACATTACTCCAAAGAAGGGGACACAACCTCCTTCAATCAACAAGAAGAAAAAGGCGTAAAGACGGCTAGAGACAACATTTTGCAAAGCAAACATGGCAGCGGCGGACGACAAGGTTCTCACAGCAACTTCACATGATGCAGCATCAGCATATCATGACTGCCATGAGCACCAAGGATCCTAGGGGCTACTGCTATAGTAGCAGTGACTCCGCACAACCCTCGTTTTAACTAGAGGAGATAGTCACCGACCCTGAGAGACCAGCACAAAAGGACACCGCCTTCTTCACTGAGAGGAAAAACAACATGGCCCCAACGAAAAGGTCAACAGCTGGCTCTTGGGCGCCTACTTTAGAGGATGTCACCAGTTTCTCTC
>KE372078.1:56391-79218 GCA_000418225.1 Zizania latifolia | reverse complement strand
GGAGCATGTTGTACAGTTTTTCCTTTTTTCCAATTACACGAGTAAAACACCACATCTGATTACAAAAATAAACACCCAAGTTCTTACCTGAGAACTCACACTAAAAATGACCAATATCAATGTCCGAAAGCCTAACTCCAGAACTTCAAGCTTTGCGCTTGACCTTTCAGGCACTGATTACAAGTCGGCCAATAGTCAACCTGATTGGTATTTTTGGAGTGATCAGGAGCTGACGAACGACTAACCCGACTAGAAACCTAATCGGCCGACTAATCGTGACTAATCTCAATTAGTCGGCCGATTAACTGATGGCCGACTAGCTGGCAAAGGGTAAAATCCGGCCCGGTCCAACATAGCCCAAACACAGGAAACCCTAGCAGAAAAGTAAAACCTCTTGCTCCAGCCGTCCCCCTTTCTAGAATTTTTTTAAAATAATACATTTTTAAAATGAAATTTCAATCTTGGTACACGGTTTTAAAAAAATACAAATCTGGATCTCTATCGGCGCATGAACGGCCGATCTAGGCCGATCGGCCCTAGATCGGCAGTTCATCGGCCGATCTAGGCCGATCAGCCTATATCGACCGGCGGCGCGGTCCTGTCGACACATGAAGTGCCGATCTAGGGTGGGTGGCCCTAGATCGGTAGACCATGTGCCGATCTAGACCAGTCCCTTTAGATCGACACATGGTCTGCTGATCTAGGACCACTGGCCCTAGACCGGCACTTCATGTGCCGACATCAGCTCTATAAAAAGGGGGCCGAAGCCCCCCTCCTAGCCACCCCTTGCAACTCCTCCTAGCCCGCATGCAGTCACTTCTCCTTTTAGGTATGTCTTTTTTCCCTCTCTTTTTTCTTTAGGATATAGTTTAGTAGTAGATTAGGGGTACTTTAGGAGTAAATTAGGGGTAATTTAGGAGTAGATTAGGGGTAAGTTAGGAGTAGATTAGAGGTAATTTAGAGGTTAATTAGAGGAAATTTAGAGGTTAATTAAACATAATTTAGAGGTTAATTAAACATAATTTGGAGGTAATTTAAACATATTTTACCAAATTCGGAATAATTTAGAAGTAACTTAGGGGTACTTTAATCATACTTTAGCAATAATGTAGGGCTTTTTAAACACACTTAAGCGATAATTATGTGAATATTAAATAAATATGTGTTTTTTGTTAGTTGTTTTGGGTACCATGAGGTCATACAGAACATGTGGGTGTAAATATAACATTTTAAATTTATGTCGACATATCAATTGCATATTTTCTTACCGTAGATGGTGAAAAAAGACAAATCTGAATACGGTTATGATCCTCGTCACCGTCCGCCGGAAGGTGTTGAACCACCTATGTATTTTTGTGGAGATAAATGTAAGTTCATGAGAACTATGGATGACCTCACATACGAGATGAGGTATTGGAAGTGTGGCAACTACTCTTACACTCCTGAAAAGCCAAAGCCAAGACCGAAACGTGGACCACGTGCTAATAAACCGGTATGAATAATTATGCTATTTTTTTAGTTATATCTTATTCTTAAATAAATCACTTATAATATTTCTATTAACGTTTCTGCGTGTAGGTAACTCCTCCACCGTCGCCACCTCCACTCTGTGACTTTGTCAAATAAATTGATAAAGATGTGCACCCTGATGACTGAGCAGAGCTTATGAGATACAAGGAGTTTAACATGGAGCCTTTTGAGATGCGATACTAGTGGGCCTGTGAGCGTGAGGAAGAAGAGAAGAGGAGAGAGGTGGAGCGCAAGGCAAAAGAAGAGCGTGAGGCTGAAAGAGAGAGGAAGCGTGAGAGGGCTCGTCGTGCTAAGGAAGCAGGACCAGACACCATAAGGAAGGGAAAGTACCCTCGCTGCACTCAGTAGTCAGTTTAGATAAGTCTCAGCTATTTTCATTTCCCTAAAGGCACGTAATTACGTTTGCATGTGCCATTATAATGTACCGTGTTATGCTGTGAACTATTTTGTTAGAAGTTGTTGATGCTGCACTATTTTAATTACTATGTCATGCCATTACAATATCTATTTCGAAGGCAATCACACATCTGCAAACAAGCTCGTCAAATGTGATATTAAAGTGTAAGCTCAAATTATGAGTAAATAGTGAATAGCAGGGATACTGCGAAGTGCATGTTTATAATATGAAGTGCATAATGACATAATACGATATATCGTAATAAATATTTCAGTACAAATCGTCCGTCCCTACGATAACAACCGCAAGCCGTACTAACCACCACGCCTACCACGAGTGTATCTCGGTAGCTGCTCAGAGAAGGTAAACCTATTAGATGAACGGTGCACCCTAGGCGGTCTAGCGGGCTGCTGCTCTGGCTGCGTCGGTGGTGGTGCTCCCTCAAGCTGCGAAGGCCCGAACACCTCAACGGTGCCATGCTCCCGGGCGTCGTAACCTCCTAAGTCGTGCTAGCCACCGGTACCAGAGTCTACCGGTCCAGACGGACTGTGATAGGCAGGGTTCACGCCAGTTCGCCAATATTGATATGGATACGGCGCTGTGCAAACATATAAGTTATTAGTGACATAATTTAGATTACGATATAAAACGGTGTAAGACTGTACAGTTCTCACCAGGTGTCGGATGTGCTTCATATCCCAATGATGTCGGTGCGGCATGTCCCGATGGGTTCGCTGCCGATGATGGACCCGCTGCCGATGATAGGCCCGAACCGTAGAAGTATTAGTGCAGGAGATACCAATACTGTGATGGCTGCACCGATAGGGGTGCCAGCATCACAAGCACTGGCTGTGGACGAGGAGCTGGAGGAGGTGGCTGAGGGGCATCTGCTGGAGGAGGTGGCTGAGGGGCAGCAGCTAGAGGAGGTGGCCGTGCAGACGTGAGGCGGATAGAAGCGTCGATCTCGTCGAGAGCCAACCGCGCTCCCGTCTAGTCCAGCGGGTTGTGCACCACACCAATCTCGTCGACCCACCGCTGAACGATATCGTCGATATAGTTCCGTGCGTTCCACATGTGATCGGACTGCAAAAGAATAAAGTCAAATAGTCACGTAGTATCAATCATCAATAATTGGAGATTAGATAATTCATGTACCTACCAACTCTTGATGGGCAGTGACCATGTGAGAAGGATGTACGTGTGTCACACCAGCCATAGGTGGAGGACCATCGCCTCGTCCTCTGATGAGACAAACCCTGGTACGAATGGAGTACCATCGAAGGTAGTCATAGTATGTCGTAGGGTCGTAGTCGTCCTCCTCCTCATCTAGGTCCTCCAGCGCACCCTCCCACTAGGCGACCCATGGCTGCATCCTAACATCCCATGGAATACCGTCAGGTACTCCCTTCCACGTGTTCCTACAGAAAAACAATTTAAATTAAGATTTACAATGGTAGGTAACAGCAAAATGTGATACGCATGTTCGTATGTACGTGTGCAGGAGCTCACCGATGCATCTGGGCAGGCACCTGGGCCTGTATAGGACACGGAAAGTACTGCGCTCATCTAAATTATCGACAGACGTGGTAGGGAGCATATTCCTCGATCATGACATCAAATACGAGGCATCTACGTGTCCTCCAGTATGACGCGTCCAGCCAGCACAAGGCGGAGAGCCCGTGAGGCACGCTTCGGATGACCTCGCCTGGCATGTAAGGTCTTCAATGAAAGTCGTGCGCCCGAATGTTGTCGAGCTGCGCCGTGAAGTCTGGGTAGGAGAGGTGGGTCTGAGAGTGGGCCCAAGATGGCTGCAAAAGAAGAAATATTAGTACGAAATTAATTTTGGTGAATGATTAAGTATAATAAATATTGACCTATCGTCAACACCAAAGTGTGTCCATAGTCGGTCGGTCGATGTCCTCGTCTAGTGGCCCCCTAGGTATGGTGTCATATCAACCTAGGGCCGTCCAATCTGCACCCTCTCATACGACCAGATCTGTATCAATAAGGGACACCCAATAATGGACGCGCCAGCTGTCTGGCGTCGACATCCGTCGCAAAGAGCGCGGTATGTGGCGCAAAGGACAGCAGATCTCCATGAGTACTGTGGAACGCTATCGTCTGGTGAATCGGTGATGGCTCGAGCAAACTACACCAAGTGCCTGTCGACGCTGTCATGGTGCGTGCTAGTGAACATCACCCAGCCGAAAAGCCAAAGGAGATAAGCCTCCAGGTGCCGACTAACGGTGTAATCGTCAGCATCGGGAGCTAGGTTCAAGGATATGCCTCCTCTGGATCATGTTTTATATGTTGGACTTTCTTTATAAGTCCAGCATATCGGTCATGCAACAAACAAATATTTGGCCCGCCCTGAAGAACCCCAACGTTCAAGTGCCGTGAGAACCACAGCTAACTTTCGTAGTTCTCACTTTTCACGAAGCCAAAGGCAATTAGCACAGCCTGGTTGTTGCTGTCAACACCAATAGCGGTCAATATATGACCTCTATACTTCCCAGTTAGAAATATGCCATCCACACAAAGAATAGGACGACAGTACTAGAAAGCCCGGATGCAAGCACCGAGTGCAAAGAAAACTTGATGTAGAATCGGCGCACCCTCTGGGAATATCGCATCTTTCTCTTCGGAAGAGAAGTATATGCCAGGGTTGCGCCTCTTCACCGTATCCAGACAGAAAGGCAGGTTATGATATGAGTCCTCGAATGTATCGAATCTTATTTTAAGCGCCTTCTGTTTACCCCTCAAAACCTTAGAATAGTTGATTGTGTACTGAAACATTCTCTCTATGGCAAGTATTAAGGCTCGAGGCTCATAACTAAGATTCTCAACAATCTCAGAATACATCACCCCCGCAATGTACTTGGCACTTAGATTCTTGTGCCTGGTTATAGCTGTATCGACCACGTATGTATGTTGCACCACAATTGAGCATACCCAATAAATTTCCCACTTCGGTTGATGTGCGCGAACTCTCCATGGGCAATCATCCCTCTCGCATACAACGTTATACATTGTGCGGTTTGACTTCTTCACTCGAAATGACCGTCGGAGTGACAATGCCCAAGCTTTCATGACATCTTTAACTGCATCTTTGGTATAATACACCACATCCTTCTGGACCTCGTTCTGTCCATACTTCCAATGAGTGTCACGGCCCTCATTAATAGCAAGAGCATCATAATCTTGTGGTTGCCACTCGTTGGGAATCACATTGTCTTCCTCTTCATTGTCATTGTTGTCATCTCCTGCTTCCTCTTCTTTGTCTAAGCTGTCGTTGGCACTCTGTTCGACTGCTTTCTCGAAGTCTTGGTCCTCTCTCTGTAGCAAGTTAGGTATGACCTCTATTTTCTTCCCTTCATCAGCTTGCCCTTCAGCAACCCTAGCTATCGTAGACGGGAGAGCATCGCTGGAATGTGGCACTACATCCGTCTCGGGGATCACCTCCTAGACTTGGCTACTCTGGCCGACCTCGAATTGTACTCCAGACTCAGTAACTTGGTTCGGTGCTGGGTCTGAAGTACGAAAGGCGCGAGGAGTAAAGTAGATAAGCAAAATCCGTTTCCAACCTTGCTCTAACGCCTTTCTGACATATCCTCTAAACATGGCGGTCGAGGTAACAGGAACCATCTCCCAAAAATACTCTTCGGTCGCACGGCTGCATTGGGCATACACGTACAACTCCCACTGCTCTCTATCCAATCGAAATATATGATAAAGCCACCGCTTAACATTCTCTATGCTATGTTCAATCACCTGACTTAAACTATTTTTGGTACATTAAAAACTACTAAGGTCGGCACTATCATGACCAACAAGTACTTGGTCATCTCCACAATAAATCCTAAATGATATTCTATCTGACATGCCTGTAAACATTAAGCAGCAAACAATATAAAAAACATAACTACGTGAATAGCGTGATATATAAAATCCACTTATTTAGCAACAGGCGAATTTGATGGAATTGTGTCCAAGGAAATTCTAGGGGAACCAGAAGTTCCGGCTGTAGCCGGAAGTTTTGGGTTCTAGAGCATCCGAAAGTTCTGGTAGGACCAGAAGTTCCGGGTTAGCCCTAGTATTTCATTTTTTGGATGAACCAGAAGTTCCGGCTGTAGTCGGAAGTTTTGGGTCAAGAATTAATTCGATACAGAAGGTCATTTTCGGAAGTTCCGGCTATAGCTGGAAGTTCCTGGCCAGGTGAACAGATTAGATCTGTTGGGCTTTAATACATATTAGATCACGCTGGTGTGAGGTGATCCCATCCCTGTACGTGTGGATACCGTAGAGGCACCGTTGTTGCATCGGTGCTGTTCTTCTTCCTTAGAGATCGCTGGATTACGCCGACTTCATCGCCGACGAACGGACGGAGCTATGAGGAGCAGATCGAGGACGCGCTTCATCGACTTTACTTCCGCTGCTCGAGCGCATCTCGAGGCTCAAGGTAATGATCCATGATCCCATTACACGCATGGTTCTTGGGCTAATGGGGTAAATTTTTGAAATTAAGCGCTAGCGTAGCCTCTCCATAACCCAACAGTGGTATCAGAGCCTACATCCGTAGTGTTCGATCTGGATCGATCACATATGAAGATATGTGATGGAAATAGATTGGATCTATTGTTTTCGTCGTCAGATTTCCGGAAGTTCCGGGCCGAAATAATTTTCAATACTGAATGTTATTTTCGGAAGTTTCGAGTATGACTCGGAAGTTCCGGGTCCAGAAGTTCCGGACAGAAATAAATTCCGTACAGAAGGTTATTTTCGAAAATTCTGGGTGTGACTCAGAACTTCCGGGCCAAAAATAAATTCGATTCAGAAGGTTGATTTCGGAAGTTCCGGCCCTGAGTTAGAAGTTCCGGTCCCTTCGACCGGAAGTTCCGGGTCTGTTTTCAGTTGCGCATAGTCTCCGCCTAACTTATTTTTATAGAGAATGTTGTAACTGGTATGACCTTGTAAAGTATATGATACTCGCTTGTAATAACATGGCCTGCGCGTCATGATTGATTATAATCTAAGGCTGTTCAAATGTTGTATGACCTGCGCGTCGACATGTGATACTTCAGCTCATGTAATTAGTATAATGTTATTAGATATAATAGGCTGATACATGTTCATGGAGGCCTGAAGCGTGATGACCTGATGGACAGAAACCATAGAGATGGAGATCACCATGCAAGAGGGTCATACTATGTCATAGTTAATATGATTGTCTGTGATGTTTACTTATGTTCCTGTCATACTATTCTTTCATGTTCTGTGTGCGGTAGGCATCGTTACCATGTTAGAATAGTTTTCCTCAGAAAATTAAGTATTGATGCTCTTTCCAATAGCTGCACCTATAAAGGTTATGATCATTGTATGGTGGGTCTGCCAAAGCAGGGTGCCATCTTTTATCTCAATCAGTTAGGGTGGTGTCAGACACCACATGCATAGTATTGGTTTGCTTAACAAAGCTATCAAAACGGTTTTGGACTTTGGGGCATAGAGTTGGGAGTCGGACATTGGATGCTACCCTAACGAACAAGAGTCACATAGAGATGTAATTAGCAAGGTGTTGCTTACCTATGTCACTAATCTTCTAGTAGTGATACCAAAGCTCACTAGGAGTTAGATGAATATGGATCTTGTCCTACAATGTGTCGTTAGAGGGAAATCGATCATTTTACATATTGTGGTATATCTTTTATTTGATAGAAGATTAACATAGCATAGTACTGAACCTTGCATTGTTGTTATAGATCATAGCACCTATTATAAAGAACACTTCCGTTTTTAATCTGCGACCTATCCTTGAAATGAAGAAATTGTCTGGAACAAATTTTATAGACTGGTATAGGAATATGAGAATTATTCTCAAACAAGAAAATAAAGATTACATTCTAGAGAAACCCCACCCTGATGAACCGAAGGATGATACGCCACTGGCTGAGAGGCGGGCTTATGAGAAGCACGCCAGTGATTCAGTTGATGTCAGCTGTCTCATGCTTGTCTGCATGTCCTCTGAGCTTCAGAAGCAATATGAGGATAGGGATGCCTACGATATGATCGTGGGCTTGAAGGGCATGTTTGAGAACCAAGCACGGACTGAAAGGTATAATGTCTCAAAGTCCTTATTTGCGTGCAGGTTAGCGGAAGGCATTTCAGTGAGTCCTCATGTGATCAAGATGATTGGTTACGTTGAGAACCTAGAGAAGTTTGGCTCTAAACTTGATAATGATATGGCCACAGATGTAATTCTTCAATCGCTCCCTACGAGCTTCGAGCCGTTTATCATGAATTTTCATATGAATGGCATGAAGAAAACATTAGCTGAATTGCATGGGATGCTCAAGACAGCCGAGGAAAGTCTTAAGAAAAATCCTAGTCATGTGATGATGGTTCAAAAGGAAAGTAAGAAGAGAAAGCGTAAGGGAAAGGCTAAAGCTTCAGATGCGATCTCGAGCTCTAAGTCCAATTCGACTGGAAAGTCAAAGTCGGGCCCTGCTAGCTCTGACACTTGCCACCACTCCCATAAGCCTGGCCATTGGCGAAGGAATTGCAAGTTGTACCTGGAAGAACAAAAGAAAAAGAAGGAAAATGTGGCTTCCACTTCAGGTATAAATGTTATTGAAATTTATCTTGCTACTCGTCCAAGTGATTCATGGGTATTTGATACCGGATCAATGATTCACACTTGCAAATTATTGCAGGGGCTGAAAAGGACTAGGAAGTGTGCAAGAGGCGAATTGGATGTTCGCGTCGGTAATGGTGCAAAAGTTGCTGCGTTGGCTGTCGGCGTCTATTCTTTGTCGCTACCCTCAGGATTAGTTTTGGAGTTAAATAATTATTATTTTATTCCTGTCTTGGGCAGAAACATTATCTCTTCGTCATGTTTAGAAGAAGACGGTTTTGAATTCATAATAAAGAACAAGTGTTGTTCGATATTTTCGAATGGTATGCTCTATGGTGTTTGTCCATTGTTTAATGGCTTATATATTCTGAATCTTGAGGATACACATGTTTATAACATTAATACAAAGAAACCTCAACTCAATGATTTGAATCCCACCTATGTCTGGCATTATCGTTTGGGCCATATAAATAAGAAGCGCATGCAGAAGCTCCATAAAGATGGACTTTTGGAGTCATTTGATTTTGAATCGTTTGACACATGTGAGTCTTGTTTGCTTAGCAAGATGACTAAGATGCCTTTCACTAGTCAAAGTGAGAGGATATATTCCTGGTATATGGAGGCGAGGAGGAGCTCGTTGTAAATGGTTACACCGATGCCAGCTTCCAGACCGATAAGGACGATTCACGATCGTAGTTTGGATTTATGTTCTGCCTCAATGAAGGTGCAGTGAGTTGGAAGAGTTCCAAGCAAGAAATGGTTGCAGATTCAACGATAGAAGCCGAGTATATTGTAGTTTCGGAAGCTGCAAAGGAGGCAGTTTGGATCAGAAAGTTTGTTTCAGAGTTGGGTGTTGTCCCTAGTGTGTCCAGTCCAGTGGACCTATATTGCGATAATAGTGGTGCCATTGCGTAAGCTAAGGAGCCTAGGTCGCACCAGAAGTCCAAGCACATACTGTGGCGCTATCACCTGATCCATGAGATTATAAATAGAGGTGATGTGAAGATATGCAAGGTGCACACGGATTTGAATATAGCCGATCCGTTGACGAAGCCTCTCTCACAGCCTAGACATGAGGCGCACATGAGCTCTATGGGTATTAGATACTTATGTGAGTGAGTCGAGTGTATGTGAGAGGAAGTGAGTTTGTCTATGCTGATGTATATTTGGATAATTTGTTATCTTGTTCCTTAAATAAATGTTTTTTACATTGATCAGCAAGTTGATGACTTGTTTATGAGACTCTTTGTGTTATGATGTTGTTCTAAATGATTCCTAATCTCATATCGTCATGTGGGACAGTGATGATTCATAGATTAGCACATCTGTTTGATTGATGATCATGCTTCACAGATCATAGATATGGAGATGTCAAATTAGTGATGTGGACTCATGTTGGTGAACATGGAGTTGGATAGACCCACCTTGAGATACTGCTAGGATTGTTATTTTATATGTGCCATCAGTTGTCATCTCAAATGGTGTACCTGCAGAGTCCTTAGACCTGAGATCATTATTGATTCCAGAATATGTAGTAGCACACTTAGGGCTTTCAAATGCTATTCTGTAATAGGATAGTTATAAATGTTGCTTTTGGATGTGTCACGAAACATGTCGTGGGATGTGAGCGGTCAAGATAGAATTTACCCCTCCTACATAACGGGAGAGACGTCTCTGGGCCCCTCGAGGTAGTCAGATTGGAAAGTGCATGGCCATGCCACTATGATCAAAGAGTTGATCATGATTGAATCCACTACTTGATCGAGTGAAGTGTTGAGCTACCAACAAGGGTGGCACTTATCTCGCCTTGAGCTTGACTGATGTCGTGTGGTAAAGGGATTGGTGTGTGAGTATATCAAGGTTCAGAAAGTATGATTTTGACTTTATATGCTTTCCGGGGTCAATATATGCTGCTAGGTACCGCTATTGATCGGCGATCCGGAAATAGTTTCTGGGTAGTGGCCGTTTGCGTATGAACCTATCGGGTCGCACGCTTAAGGGGATGGAATTCAAATATTGTGAAGAATTGGTTCTTGTGCAAGTGGGAGATTGATGGAATTATGCCCAAGAAAATACTAGGGGAACCAGAAGTTCCGGCTATAGCCAGAAGTTCCGGGTTCTAGGGCATCCGGAAGTTCTGGTAGGACCAGAAGTTCCTGGTCAGCCCCAGTATTTGATTTTCTGGACGAACTGGAAGTTCCGGGTCGAGAATTAATTCGATACAGAAGGTCATTTTCGAAAGTTCCGGCTATAGCCGGAAGTTCCGGACCAAACGAACAAATTAGATCTGTTGGGCTTTAATACAGATTAAAGGCTCATAATGGAGCACTATATAAAGAGAGGTGGGGCAAGCACGAAAAGGCTGCTGGTCATTGTTACTTCACCCTAACCCTAGCCACCACCTCTCCTCTCTCCACGATCACAAGTGTTGTAATTGATCTTCTGGATCTCACGAGTGGTGCTAGCACGTCGGCGTAAGGTGATCCCATCCCTGTACGTGTGGATACCGTAGAGACACCGTTGCTGCATCGGTGCTGTTCTTCTTCCTTAGACATCGTCGGATTACGCCGACTTCGTCGCCGACGAACGGACGGAGCTGTAAGGAGCAGATCGATGACACGCTTCATCGACTCTACTTTTGCTGCTCGAGCGCGTCTCGAGGCTCAAGGTAATGATCCATGATCCTATTACACGCATGGTTCCTAGGCTAACGGGATAAATTTTTAAAATTAAACGCTAGCGTAGCCTTCCCATAACCCAACATAATTAACTAAATAGAACAACATCTAATTACGTTCAAAGTATCGCTACATTAAACGACGAAAAACATCTAACAGAGTATGGTATGTTTAGATACCTGGAACATCAGTGGATGCAGTCACCGTCGGCTCTTACGTCAGCAAGCTAGCACACGCAAGAAAGCTACACAGAATAAGGTATGTTAAGTACATCTAAATTATCTCTAAACTATATTTAAAGTGCCTCTAAATTATCTCTAAAGTACCCATAAATTATCTCTAAATTTTATTCAAAGTAGCTCTAAATTATCTCTAAAATAACCCTTAATTATCGCTAAAGTATGCTTACAGTACACCTAAATTATCTCTAAAGTATCCCTTAATTATCTATAAATTATGTTCGAAGTACCTATAAATTATCTGTAAAGTACCCCTTAATTATCGCTAACTTATCTCTCGACTATATTTAAATTAAACTAAAAGCTTCATCGAAATACTCCTAAAGTACTATTAAACTACCCCTAAAATAGTACTAAACTAGTCCTAAATTACAACTAAAATACTACTAAACTACTCCTAAATTACCCCTAAAAGACTACGAAACTACTCCTAAATTACTACTAAACTACCCTAAACTAACTACCTAACTACTACTACATAAAGAAGAAAAAAGAGGAGACAAGAGACGTACCTGGAAGCTCCAAGCCGAAGGGAGAAGTGAGGCGCGGGTGGGGGGGGGCTTCGGCCCCCCTTTTATACAGCTCAATTTAAGCTGACGAAGCGTCGATCTAGGCCGATCGGTCTAGATCGACGCTTCATCGGCCGACATTTAGCAGTTTTCGCGTCGATCTAGCCGGATCAGTACTGGCCTAGATCGGCAGATCAAGCGACGACAGAGACTTAGATTTGCAATTTTTTAAAACCGTGTACCAAAATTAAAATTTCATTTTAAAAATGTATTATTTAAAAAAAATTCCCCTTTCTATTCCAGCAGCCGCACGACTCAACAGAAGCCTCCGCCTCTGCCAGGCAAAGCCCGAACCTTCCAGGCGCCGGCGCCGCCGCTTCCCTCAAGCGCCATGCGGGCTCCAGCCAGCAGCCTCCAGCCGCCGCCTCCCTCTAGCCTCCAGGCGCCGCCGCCTCCCTCCGAGCGACGGATCTGAAGACTGCAGCCGCCTCCCTCCAGCCTCCAGGAGTGCAGGACCGGTGGATCTGAAGCCTGCAACTCTGAAAGCTGAAAAGTGAGTCAGTCGACTACTCCACTCCTCAGTCGTGGACCGGCTAGTTTCCTCAGACATTTAATGAGAAAAACACATTAAAGAGAAAACTAGCCTGCTCGCCGCGGTCACCACCTGATCCCTTCCTCCTCGTCGTGGACCGGCCGGTGCCGCCGACGCCTACCCACGCCGACGCCGTGAGCTCTCCCCTTCGCGTCCGATCTCGAGTCTTGACCCCACATCGCTACGCTCCGCTTCCTCGCCCTGGCGCAGCTTGAGCCCAGAAAGCGGAGAGCTCCTCGGATCGCGGCCCCCCTCCTACCCCTCCCCGCTTGATTGAGACCCCTTCGGGTGGGTTGGTGGGTGGGTGGTTGGTATGGTGGCGTGATCCGTCCGGAGAGTCTGGATGAAGGAGCGGAGTCCGGCGGTCGCCGCCTCCTCCTCCGCGTTGACCAGGGTCCTTGCCGCCTGCCCGTCCCAGGTGCCGATCCTCTCGCTCGCCTACCAGCCCCCTTACCTCTGTACCGTGCTTGCGGTGATGCCTTTTCCCCCTATCGAATCCATGATTTTTTGTTGCTGAACTGGTTGATGTGGGAGATAGTAGATTCAGTGGAGTTTTGTGGTTTCCTTGCGGTATATACTGGGGATTTGCCTGGATAGGAACGAGATAGTATATGCCAATTCATATTGTAACTGGTGGCTTTTCCATAGTTACCCTCCACATCTCACTGACACTGACATGTGAGGTCCTCTCATTCAATGACATGTGGGCCAGGAGGGTAAATCCTCAATTTTCATCTAAATAGAGGGTATATGATCAATTTTTTCAATTACTGGGACCTCGTATGGTGCAGCTTAAGCATAGTCATGATTGCAGTTTAGAGACCTATGTGCGTCAGCTTAATTGTGTTGATGTTTACTTGTTTTAGTTCAGGCTATAAGAATGAAGGATGCCGATTGTGTAGTTAACTTCTTTCTTTGCACTTCGTGGCTTGCTTCATTTTATTACCACCAAATTCAGTTGCCAATTCCAGTACAATTCCAGTACAACTCGCATGTATGGATTCGTTAGCTACTCTCTAAGTGGTCAGGTGAAAAACTTGGCTTTATTGGTGGAGATATATGCAATATGCTAACATGACCATTAGTTAATATATATCCAAAGTGTACCTAAGTATCAGTGTATTCACTCCCTGACAAATGGCAAATATTTTTAGGCACTGAAGGAATTTGCAGCATGAACTAGTAATAAGTCATAATATCATATGCAATCCAAGGCACTATTTTTCACTTTGAACTGCATTAATTGTTTCAGAATATTTGAAGAGCTAGTTCCAAGTAGTCTGGTGAGGGTGCTAGAATAATCAATGATTATATCTTTATGAGCTGGTCTTGTTTTCCTATGAGATGAGTGTTATGTTTCTATTTTTCTTGCTATGTATTGCAGGCAAAAGATTATGGGAGGTGCATAGCAGAAAAGGTCCCTGAGATCGAACATAATATGTGTTATAAGGAGTTTCTAGCACTCAGATCTTGCATGCAAACTGTGGTAATTTTATCCATTCAAATAGGGTGATCCCATATAATCATACTGTTGCATCCAAATACTTAAGCAACCAATTTACTGTAGTATCACTAGAGTTATCTTCAATGTGCTGGTTAGTGGGATGAGTCAAATATCGTACTCTCCAAGTGTCCAGTTCATCAGGTACTGTAGCTTCGGTGGCAACAGTAGCAGGGAAGATATCAAGGACAGTTATTTAGCTAATCATTGATGTTCATACTGCATTTGTTAGGGTGCACAGTAGGTTTCTACTTTTGCATCAAAAGAATGAAATAAAATCGTTTTCTCTAGACCCTCATTTTTTTTACCTCCTCTCTAGAGATTTATCCCCATTCTCCATTCTATTTCTAGTTTTGTCCCCCAAAAACTAAGGTTTATGCCCTGCACAAAAGTTGCATCTTCCTCCCATCCAGATATTGACCCTCTATCTGATCCTGTTTCTACCCAATGAATTAAGTTTGATTTGATCAATTTGCGACAGTAAATATCATCGAGAAAAAGGACTGGCTGCAGGGCTTGAAGGACTAGGGTACTGGGAGAATGATAGACAGAAACTGGGGAAAGATGATTTTTGATGTGATATATTCATGTCATTCTTTGCTCCAACCGAATGCTAGCTGCTTTCCTTAGAATCTAGCTCCTAACAACTTAATCTAACCAGAAAGGATAATGATTTATCTAATGGAGCCATGCACCTTACAAATAAATAACCGTGAATTGCACCTAAGATCTAATAAAATGGTAATGTTTAAACTTTAAAGACATGTGCTGAATTGTTGCAACTCTTGTGGACATGACACTACCATTGCTTACTTGTGGTCTTGTGGACATGTAGGCCCCATAAATGTATGGCATTGGCACATATATAATTGACAAATCTTGTGGACATGACACTACCATTGCTTACTTGTGGTCTTGTGGACATGTAGGCCCCATAAATGTATGGCATTGGCACATATATAATTGACAAATCTTGTGGACATGACACTACCATTGCTTACTTGTGGTCTTGTGGACATGTAGGCCCCATAAATGTATGGCATTGGCACATATATAATTGACAAATCTGCATCACACTGAATACTATATAGTCATTATTCATAATTCATGTTCCAGAATTGAACTAGTTTTACTCTAGTTTTAACAATTTTGTAATTTATGCTCTCTCGTATGCCCTGAGTCAAGCGCAAAGCTTGAAGTTCTGGAGTTAGGCTTTCGGACATTGATATTGGTCTTTTTCAGTGTGACCAGTGCTGTTCTCAGGTAAGAACTTGGGTGTTTATTTTTGTAATCAGATGTGGTGTTTTACTCGTGTAATTGGAAAAAAGGAAAAACTGTACAACATGCTCCCATCATGTAAAGCTATATATCAAATAAACAGCTTTGCAGATTCTTCTTGAATTAATTAATTTAATGCCAGGCAAGATGCAAGGAGGTTTGGGTAGTGTTGGTGCTTTGTCTCATGCTTATGTACAACATCCCCCACTACGATGTGACATACCAGACATACGCGGGATATTCTATGATGATGCTAATAAGTTCCTTATAGCTCCAACGGCTGATCGGGTATGTGAGCATCCAATCAGTAGACTTCCATTTTTTCTGTTTATATGCTTATTACTTTTCATACGAAGTTAATATATCTCATCATTGCAGATATTATACTGGAAGATAGCTCCATCTACTCCAGCTGGACCTCCAAACTCTGATCCCGTAAATGATGGGCCTGTCTTATCAGTTCGATATTCCCTGGATCAGAAAGCCATAGGGATACAACGATCCAATCATGAGGTCGAGTTTCGAAATAGAGAAACAGGAGAGACCTGCAATAAAAAGTGGAGAGTGGATTCTGAAACTTTACTTGGCTTTTTTTGGACAGATTGCCCCACTTGTGATGTCATTTTTGTAAAAACAAGGTATATGTCATTTGTTGCTGCTGCGTTATAAATTGCACATTCTTGCCCTATATATAGGGGCACTTGTACTATGAGCTGGTTATTAGTTAGGCTGATAACTTTAGGAAAATCAGCTGACTTTGCTCACTTTAGTTCTCTACTTCTATGTAGAAGATCACATTCATGTCCTTCAGTTCATTCATAAAATGGGTTTTTATTGCAGTGGCCTAGATCTGCTTGCATATGAGCCTCAATCAAATGCTCTTCGCTTGGTGGACTCAAAAAAGTTCAATGTGAGCTGGTATCTTTACACACATGAAAGTAGGTTGATTGTTCTTGCTTCAGGAATGCAATGCACACTATTCACTGGATATCAGGTAATGGCACCCATCCAAGACAACCTGCCCATATAAATGAATAAAGAATTCTTTTATATAACTGCAGGCAGAAAATCCTAGCTCCCAATTTCATTTTAAATACAGAGAAATAAACCACAATGAATAACTCTTGTTTTTATTGAAAGCAAACCTCTGATTGAGATATTTTTTTACTTCTTTGTCAGCTTTTGTCCAACTTAACTTTTTTACACAGTTTATACTGGTTATTTACAGATTATTGTATATCTGAAAATATTTTGGATAAAATATAGGACAAAAGCAAAAGTAGATATGCCAATAAATTTGTAGGATATTATTTATCCATTGGACTTGTTTTCCTATTGTCAACATTGGCTGAATTTTTTCGACAGGAAATTTTGTGCATGTGAATCATTTAATAACAATAAAATTTATCAATTTCCTTGATTCTGACACCTACTATGAATTTAGATAATTTATTAGTGTTGAACATTTGGATATAATAAAAAAAATATTATATGTTCTAATTGATGTTTATTTAGCATCCAAGCAAAAGAACATTGTTTTTGACTTTTTGTTGATAGTTGTTTGCTAATTTTTGCCCTGTTTCTGTTAGTTTTCTGCTGGTGGGGTTGTCAAATTGCCAAAGTTTGAGATGACAGTGTCTAAAAGTGAAGCAAACAGCAAACCTTTTCTGGCTGCTGATGATGTTCACATTGTGACAGTGTATGCTTTTTCATCTCTATCTTACTTTCAAACAATTTTTCACAGAAATATTCTCTAACGTTTTCTCAAATTTTGCAGCTATGGTAGGATTTACTGCTTGCAACTTGACAGAGTTAGTATGACATTGAACATGTATCGTTTCTACCGTGATGCTGTTGTACACCAGGTTTGAATAATAAACAAAGTTCCCTATGCACCCACCTTCTTGGTGATATATTATGATATCTAATTGTCTATGCAATTCTGCATGTGGGTTGGAAAAAAAGTAGAAATTCAAAGCAGCAAAATTTCCCTTGAATTATTATCATTATCTAGGTTGTTTTTGTGAAGCTATAAAATTCTTATAACTTATAATGATTGGCATGAGGAATAGTCTGCCAAAGAAGTTTTAACTTTGCAGGATATACCTTCCATGTTGTTCTAGTGTATTTTTCTCATTCCTTGAAAACTGTAGAAGTTGTTGAGATCTAGTTTTTTATTGATAAAATTCCGTATATGTCACTGAAAGTTCACCAGTTCCCATATATGTTCACCAGTTCCCATATATGCCACTGAAAATTTATTGTTTCTATATATGCCACAGCTTTAATTTTTTGTGTCCGTATATGCCACTGTCGTTAGTTTCAACGTTAGTTTTTTTCGAAATGTCCAAACAGTGGCATATACGGATACAAAAAACTGAAACAGTGGCATTGGCATATATGGGAACAATTTTTCAGTGGCATATACGGGAATAGTTGAACTTTCAATGGAATATACGGAATTTTCTCTTTTTATTCCTGGGAGCAAGAATCATTAGCAAATGGCAGTTGGACATCTTGGACCTTCCCAGTTTCCAGGAATTTTTGGGAATAAAGTAATAAACTACACTATTATCGTGATATATGCAATAACATGTTTTATGACTTCAATTGAGTTTATACTTTAATACACAAACATACCAGATTTTGCTGAAATAGGCACTAGCGTTAATTTAATAATTTTTAGCCAAACTCTAACCACTGAGTCATAAAAAAACTTTTGCTAGTGTCACTAGCCATCAAACAGGAATTAGTCTATTTTAGCCATCAAGCATCCTTTTTCTGCAAACAAGTAGTCCTAATATCCCATGTCATGATCTTCATTTCAGGGTACTCTGCCAACTTATTCGAGCAGAATTGCAGTTAGTGCAGTTGATAACATAATAATGGTCCACCAGATAGATGCCAAAGTTGTCATACTGTATGATATATTTATGGACTCTTATGCACCAATTTCTGCACCACTTCCACTTCTGGTGAGAAGGCTGCCTAGCAATAATAGGCAAGCAGCTCAATCTTCAGATAGCCAATCTAGTGCATATGGTGGGACTCTCTATGGAGAAGGTTGGAACTTTCTCAATCCTGACCTTGTCTGTGATGTTGAGAACGGGCTCTTATGGAAACTTCATTTAGACCTGGAGGTAAGAAATTACCAATGAACATTTCCTTGATTAAAGCATTCTCAGTGTATAATCTTTTGGGATTTTGACCTGACATTAGTGACATGCATACTGGAATTTTAGGCTATTGCCGCTAGTACATCCGATGCTCCTTCGGTTTTGGAATTCCTTCAGAGACGAAAGTCTGACCCGAGCATGGTAATATGGTTATATTGTTTTGCATATAAGCACATGTGGTAGTTCAGTTTTTCCCAACTGCCATTAATGTTCCAATCCTTTTTCACTTCTCTTTTTGCAGAATCCATACTAACTCTTTTTATGATGCAGGTTAAGACACTAAGCCTTGCTATAGTCCGAACAGTCATCTTGGAGAGGAGGCCAATTACTATGGTTGCAAAGGCAATGGATGTCGTTCTTGATTCCTACTCTCGTTTGATGAAAATGGGGAGTGGTCTTCCTGGAGTTAGGAGAACATCTGAGCAAAACCAACAATCTGGTGTTCAGCCTGTTGTGAACCCAGATTCATCAAGTGGAGATGGGAATAGACCCGTGCAGTCAAATTCTGGAGTTGAGCATGGAATTGCTAACCTCGCAGCTAATGTAGATAGGACACTGTTAAATACATCGTCTGATTCTGATGATATAACCAATGCATCAGGAGGGGCAAATCAGGAAATGTCAGGTTCGCAGGCATCTGATGTTGCCGAGAGAAAACCACAGGTTGTTGGCAAGGATAGCAGGCCATTGGCTTCTGGTACATCAATGCACCATGGCACACATGTTGCTAATTTAGCAGTTTCACCAAGTGAAATGTTTGAGTCTGTGTTTGTTCTTGTTGAAGATGAAATGATGGGTGATCCTGCATATCTTGTTTCTATCATCATGGAGTTTTTACGAAGGTATTTCTTGTTGATTTAGTATTGTATATAACAAGGTAAGAAGCATCAGATTTCTACTTTGTGGTATGTTTGCTGTTAATCAGGTACTACTTGAGTAGTTAAATTTTCTATTTGTGGTAACTTGACCCATTGTTTATAGCACCACAGAGTGCATCATTTATAAAGAATGATCATATCACTGTGCCACGATTGGCACTCTATAGGAATGCTGCCATGCAACATGATATAATCATGTGCTCCATTTGATTGGATCGTTTTAATGTATACATGTTTTGAGCAATTTTCCTCACATTGGCGTATCATTTATGGAGTGTGTTTGTAAAGTTTAATTGCAGCATAGCCCATTTCTTTCCACAAGTTAATACACTATAAATAACAGAAAGTACTCTATTGCTTTATTTGCAGTGTCTCAAAGGCTGGGTTGAAGGCTCCTCCCAACCTTTATGTGATGACGACGACGCTGCTAGCCCACAGCAACCGTTATCCTGAAATAATGTTGTTTGTATCCAACAAGGTCAGTATTTTGTTGTTGCCTCATGGTTAGTGATCAGAGAGTTTCATTTACAAAATTGTTTGTGAACGATGGTACGGGCTGAGGGTCAATAAATACTGAAGTTCTTAGCATGTAACTTGCCTTGCAAGATGACATGTTTGGTTTGCTACCAATTCCAACCATACCAAATTTGTGTTGCCAAATATTCTTCCATCCCAAATTTTGGCAATTCTAAAAGCTTCTCCAAATCTTCACACAAAAGTCATGGCAAGGCATCAAACAAAACAACCACAATATACTTGGCATCACCAACATTTGGCATAGTTATTTTTGGCATCAAACCAAACACGCCCTACAATACAGTGATGTCTATTCACAGACAAAAAAAAATATAGATAGATGGAGGTATTGTTTACAAATTCATTTAAAAATCTGTGTACAGCTTCAAGAGTCTTTTCATTACACCTTTATATGTGTTCTCTCTGCTACTTTTGTTCAATCAATCAAGGTCACACCTGAACTTTGTCTGATGAAGAGCGCTTTTACCTGACTTTGTATAGTATATAAGCGTAATCTGGTTGCTTTACAATTCTGGCAGATTAAATTCAACATGGCCACCAGATTTCTGCTAACATTCATTACTGAGCTTTTTGTTTTGATTTACAGCGGCATAGCAAAGCTTCTGCGCCCTTTTTTCTTGCTAATACTAATTTCTAAGATCTGTTGTCATAGCATATCATGCAAGACAGTTGTAGATAATAATTCATACTCCAGAATGAGAAACCACACTCCAGCTATTGAGACTTATATTTTGTTCATCTACTGATTACTTCAGATCCTAGAGCCCTCCAAGGAACTTGCCATGCAACTCATGGAATTGGGTCGACAACACTCTCCCACAAGGAAGCTCGGCGTGGACATGTTGAGAGAGCGGGGCTTGCACCATGATTATGTGTCTGCATTATTGCAAGATGGTTACTACCTGGAGGCTCTTCGCTACGCTAGAAAATACAAGGTACTATTTACGAGTCGTGCTTGCATTTCTCCCTGTGCTCCTTCAGTCCTTCCATATGTACCTCAGCATGCTAGTACTCTATTGTATTGTGATATTTGCCCCTTGAACTTCTATTGTCCATCATTATTCATTTCATTGTTCCGGAGAGTCGCTGTACTAGCAATCCATGGAGGCATGGAATCTACATTGCGTATGTTCTCTGAAACGTTGTCACAACTGTTCATCACTAACTAGACATGGTGGCTGGTCCAGGTCATTACCGTGCCGCCTGCCCTGTTCTTGGAGGAAGCTGTGGCTACAAACAGCGCGCAGAACCTGGCGGCCGTGCTGAGCTTCTTCACCGAATTCGTGCCGACCTTCAAGACGACGTCGGACTATGTCAGATATCGACATATCCTGTCTGAGATGATCTAAACAAATTTATGTAAGCAGTGTGAAACGATTTGGCACGTTGTATGCAAATGTAATAAATAGAATGAGTGTTTGCTCATTGCGGATTTTGCTAAACAAAAAGAGTGCCTAACAATAGGGACTTACGGAGCGATTTGATTGGTAATATTGTCGGAGCCTGACCAGCTACATATGGGTTGGCTCGCATAGGTCGAATCGGGCCTGCTCCTGCCTAATTTAAATTATGGGTCTGTTCACTTGTAGATATGCTCAATTCAAAAGACTAGTTTGATAGGTAAGGGTTATTATTTTATTTAAGTTGTGTTCCTCCATCCACATCAAGTTTCCACAACTGGCCTGATCTCATGTGATGTCACTCGGAGATTCTCTATGATTCTCTATTGGTTTTTGACCTAGCTAGCTCTGATATCATTTGATGGAGCTCAACTTGGGTTGGCTCGTTCGAGTCAAATTGGGCATGCTCACTGTATGTCCAATCGGAGCCTTAACTTCAATTCTGAGTTTACTTAACCTAAAAGACTAGTCTGATGGATGATGGTTGTTTTTCTTTTTAAGTTGTGCTCCCTCACCATCAATGTCGAATTTGGCCTACTCACTCACATGCCTAATCGGAGCCATGTCGTTGTGTAAGACAACAGTGTCCTACAAGGGTGCCCGTAGAGAGGTTTTTGATTAGGCTAAGGGTAGTACGGTGCTATGATATAATAGTTATCTCAATCACAGAGACAAAGACAAGAGATTTTTAGACAGGTTTGGACTTTCCGAAGGATAATAACCCTACTCTTGTATGTGATATGAGCTTCGGAGGTGAATAGCCTTTAGCGTATGAGAGCTTTTGATTGTGTGAGTCTGATTTCGCTCGTCTCTTTTTAGGCTCCCGCCGACCCCTTTATATGAGAGAGATCGAGGGTTACAAATGATGAATAAATCATCACTAATGACCTATTAATGATATAAACGGTTGGATCATGGGTAATAACTCAAAGGATAACCGCGCTAATAACTGCGGGTTTATGAAGATTAATGACGGCCTGGATCTTAATGGTGACCGTCCGAATACATGTGGTCGGGAGGGCTTCTTTCTCGAGTGCTGGACTTAGACGCCTTCAGATCCCAATCACTGTCCTCATGGTGGGCTCTGACCATTGACTGGTCGGCTTAAAACCACTCGGGAGGTAGCTCGGGATCATATTCCTGACAAGCCACAACTTAAATTTTAGGCCTGCTTAACTTAAAAGACTAGCTTGATCGGTTATTTAAGTTATGTTCTTCCACCATTGATGCTCGATGTGAGACTAAACCTAACAATCTCCCTTATCATTTCTGACCCAATCTCCTATCATGTCACTCTGAGATTCTCTATGGGTCTTCAACCTAGCTTTGATACCATTTGTTGGCCTACTCTAGGAGAAATTTATTAGGAACGCGAGGGCTATGCAAACCGAAAACAAAATTTTCTACTGCGCACACTAGGATATCTTGCTAAGAGAGACCATAGATCGTTACCTCAGGCACGCAGTGCAGCGGAAGGAGTAGGA
>KE372078.1:0-13033 GCA_000418225.1 Zizania latifolia | reverse complement strand
ATGGCGTCCGCTGCCAGTTTGGCATGTTCAGTAGCTAGTAACCTTGTCCTCTCAATTCCCTGACTTCTGGCAAGATATCCAAGAGCCTGCGAATGTAGAATGATCACCTCTGAATTAGATAAGATTAGAGCATTTCACAACTCAAATATTTGGAGCAATGCTAGAAAGAAATAGAAATGCAGCTTCAGTACTAACTGCATCAACATTTGAAGGGTTATCAAATCCTTGTTCTACAATCTCTTGCAGTTGGGGGTACTCTTCCATTGCAAATAATATGGGAGCTGTCACGATTCCCTGCTCGTATAAGGCATGTCATTCATTCATATTCATATATATGTAAAAGCAGAACCCTCAAAAGAATTATTCGCAACAGGTATGACTACACTTCTGTCCTAATTAAACCACAAAGTTTTGTGGTACACCCAACAAAAAACCTCAAGGGTTGTGCTTAAATGAGCTCACTAGTTTTAAGTTTTAACATAACAACTTGAATTAACAGTAAGATAAGAACTCAATATTATAGTGACCAAGGGTAGTGATAATACTTGACGGATATCAGACAAGGAGCCTTTGCCTAGCGAAGCTGATGTGCCTGTGAAATCGAGGATGTCATCGATCAACTGATATGCTATACCCTGACAAGAGATTGCAGAAATAGGTCATCAGTAGTTCATGGTTAGCTCAAAAAATAAACAGATTATGAGTATTGAAAAATATAACAAACCAAGTGTCTGCCATACTGATAAGCAAGTGTCGCAACTTCAGCTGTTTGACCAGCAAGAACCGCAACAGCTTTGCAACTGTTTGAAATCAATGCAGCTGTCTTGTAATATGTCTTCTGCAAATAGTAATCCATGCTGCACATGCATTCAGCAGTCGTCACATAAAGTAATATAGGTGTTGGATTGGCATCATGGCATGCAATTGATTATTAATAGTTTAATTAGCCTAACTTGCATTCATTTTCTTCCAGTTCCTTATTCCATTTTGTCTAGAACAAAGCTACCTCAGGTTTTCAAGCTGACACTTTAGTAAAAGTGACCTATTAAAAATATACATTGTATCATATTGGAGTTAGTAATATGCACCACAGCCCAATCGCATCAAAGTTAAGTAACAATGTTTATTATAAAGCTCGTTTTGTGCTCTATCACTAGGAAAATCCCCATCACCCAGGAATAATTCAGTCAGAAAATGTGAATAATGGGTTGATATGCACCTGCAGCGTTGTGCTGGAGTTATTGTCGTCTGCATAAACTCGCCAGTTACAAGGTTATTTACAGCCGTTGCTAGTAACAATACAACCTGCAGAGAAAATTAGGGGGAAATAAGATGGGTATCTTGATGTCACAGGTTCATACAGGAACGTAACTGTAAAATCTGATGATGCAAGAACTGGAGAACAATGCAAGGCATCATGGCAGCCGATGTGCTAAAAGTAAAATGATTTTGTTTCTGTGGGGTTTTTTAAAAAAATTGTCAGCATTCATACTTGACTTCATCCTAGCTAGTAACATTGCCAACAGAATAAAATAAGAATGAAACAAAAATTATTGCACTAACAATCAAAGGATAAACTGCCACACCTCAGTGTTGTCAAGAGACACCGCAGCAGTACAAAATGCCCTGGAAAGTAGAAAATCACCAGCCAACACTGCAAGCTGCAAGATATCATCAGTTTCACTAATTGTTTGGATCAATTTTCTTTGTAGGGGAGAGAGAGAGCGCAAGATATCAAAATGTGATCAGTATGTGCTGATCAGAGAGAGACATTTCAAAAATGAGAGACAACAATTTTGATAGTGTGAAGCAGAAAACAGAACAGATTGTCTTGTTTGCACATTCGAGGCTACAAGAGATGATGATAATTGGTTTGTGAGAACTACTAAATAGCGAAAATAAAGTAGTTCAGTTAGAGCTATTTAACAGCAGATGCCCTATCAAACTGAAATCACACCTGTGCGAGACTATACTTTTGAAATTACAACTTTCAAACTTCATTTTGCCATTCAGCAAAACAAATAACAGGTTAAGTTGTAAACTGCTTTTTTCTTGTTGCAAATAGCATACAACATTAGTTATGCCTATTATAAAGACATTGTTAGATCACCTTCTTTCCCATCACAAAGTTCAATGATTCCATGCCACGCCTAGTATTAGCATCATCCAAGACATCATCATGGATAAGGCTTGATATCTAAGATGCCAAGCAAAGACAAGTCAAGTCGTTGGAACAAATAATTCTGTAAGTGCTAAATGCTTAAATGAAATAAGGTGGATTGGATGTGTACATGAATCATTTCAGTTATCTCAGCGACACACATATATCTCTCACGAAGCTCGTTCTTTGAACCAACAATTGAGCCAGGCATGTTCATGGTTATAGCTGAAGCCATCAAGAGTATAACCTGAAACATCAACAGTCAAGAACTAATAATGGTGGAATTGACACAAGTAAATCATGAGTACTTATGTGTATTATAAGTATCTTGTGTCTAGACTCTAGAGCGTAATGACAAGATACAATAACACCCTGAAGTCTGTTCTTACAGTTGGGCAAGTTCTTTTCCCTTCAGCTCCAAGTCTGAAGAAGTATCCAGCTGCTAATGTCAGTTCAGGTATCTGCTCAAAATGTATTCCATCGATACAAAAATAGTGGAAAAGGATCCATGTCATTATACATTTAATACCGCATCTCACAAGATAAAATTGGAGTTAGAGCATGCACCTCAGCTACCACCATTGAGCGCAATCTGTTTGTGACTTCAGATACTTCATCTTTAATCAGTGCAAAGGGGTCTAGCAGCTCCTACTACACGGAAAAACAAAAGGCTATGTTAGTACATCAGATCCCACTATACATTAATTGCATTTTTCATGGTTTCCAAAATTTGCATGATTAAGGCGACAACAATTGTGATTATATTTGTTGAAATGATAACTAAGTTATATGTCTTTATAAAATGTGTTCAACACAATCAAAACCTCAAATTTCCTGGTTAAGAATAGAACACCTAATGGCATGGTGTCTTCTATACCTTAGCCATCGGGGCCCCTTCTCTGGATGTCTGATGCCTTGTGCTGTGAAAACAACATGAACTCCACAGAAACTTTTCTCCATGGGAGACACTCTGCAAAACAAGATATCAAAGCATTATACACACAAATCTAGTGATCTGCCACGCTAGAAGCACTGTACTTGCAAGCATAAATTTGGGTTAATTTGACCTAGCAATTGAGGATTTGAGGCCATTGTAAGCATAACCTGCCAAATGTTAGCTACAGCACAAGCTTGTACCATATAGGTACGAATCGCCAATAGCATCTTGCAGGAGAATTTTGTGTGCCCAAATCAACAGCTCGGGATGCCAGTTGCCAACTACAAAGTACAAAGCCCTCATCTCCCTCACCTTTGGGTTCCGAGGAAGGGCGGAAACCGTGGAGGATGAGCGCAGGAGGCCAGCGAGAATAAGACGCCTCGGAAGCATCGCGGCCGCAATCGGCGGGGGAGATCGCCGGTGCTAAGCGCAGCCGCCGCCGGCGAGATGCGGTTTTTTTTCCGGCTGAGACGGCGAGATGTGTTTGGAGAGGAAGCGGGCTGGTGGGGTCGGCTGGGCTGGAAACGAGCCGGGCTTGTCAAAGCTCGCAATGGGTAAAAGCTCAGCCCGGCTCGGTTTTGTTTGGTGGGGAACGAGCGGAAACTGCGGCTCAGCTCGGTTCGAGCCATCTCGCCAGCGTTCTCATGCTGCGGCGGCGGTTTCCGCCTCAGCAGCTAGCGGAAAGCGGCGACCACGTTGAGAATCAGAGACGGATATTGATTAGTTTTATGAGAGGATCCACTTTTAAGTTGAGCAGCGTGTGTTCATGTAAATCCAATCCAACCAACCACGCGCGCATTGTAGATGTGACATCAGCGCGCCATGGTGAGAATCAACGTCGCCGAGATGTTGACCAGATTCTAGAGGTTCAACCGATTCGTGTGCAGGTTCTCGTCGCCACCGGCGACCACGCTGGAGAAGGAGGAGGAGGAGGACGCCGCCGTCGTCGACGAGGTGGAGGACACCACGTTGAGTACTCTCTTCCTGGTTCGTCCCCGGATGACACGTGAGAGATCGGCAGCATTACACCTGTGCACAGTATCGCCGTCGTTGCAGGGGGTGTTATCTGATGACGAGAAGAGACCGATGAGAAGAAGGGTGGTGGCGAAGGAGGTGTTGGCGGAGTTGCAGGGCGTCACGCTGCCACCGTCGCCGCCACCGACGGAGCTATGGGAGGGTGGCAAGGACGAGGAGGCGATGCTCCCGTTCTTGGCGTTCCCGTCAAGGGACGGGTATAAGGTGTTCTTTCTCGCGGAGAACTGCTTGTGTGACGGTGACGGCGAGGTTCGGATGCGGCTGGTGTCCGGGCGCCGCCATGTGGCATCTCCGTATGGCAGCAAGGTGTTTGCGACCAGCCTGTTCGACCGCTTCCCGTCGCATCTCGTCGATCCGTTCATCGGAGAGCGGACGCCGCTCCCCGACCTGCCTGTCCCATTCTTGGAGACGGAGCCAATGCTATGCATGGCCGACGAGCCCCACGTGGGTGCCTACCGACGACGGGCTCGCGTGGGACTGGTCCCCGTGCGGTGTCCTGGTGGCGCGCGGCGACCACAGTGTTCTTCTGCGAGACTGGCGGCGACGAGTGGAAACTCATGCACCGGTCGCCGTTCAACTTGCCGATGATGGTTAACTATCGCAGCGACTTCTTCTTCATCTTCAAGCGCGCGGTCGCTGCTCACCACGGTGATCGACGCCGAGACCATGACTCCCTCCGCTGAGATCATGCCATCGGCGCGGCCGCGCCACCGCGACATCGTGGACGCCTACCTCGTCGTGTCCGCCGACGACGTGCTCCTCCTGGTGCTCCGCGCCGGGTACGACGAGTGCAACGTATTCACCCACGCGTACCACGCGCACACAGGAGGCTACCAGCGTCATCGTCATCACATGCCTCGTCGGTGACGTGGGCACGGGTGACCAACATCGACGACCGCGTGGTGTTCGTCGACAGGACCCACAGCTTCACCGTCGGCGTCTCCACTCAAAGGGCAACGGCTGTGCGGAGGAACTGCGTGTACATGGCCCTTCTTAAATTAACGAGAGATCCGTTGGAGTGCCGCGCCATCCAGCACGACGTCGGCGTGGTTCACCTAAGGAGCCCCAAGCCAGGTGAGCTTAGCAACCCTAAAGTTCCATTAGGGGAGGCGCATTGAATCATCAAAAATATGTAGTTCTATTTCACTTAATTATTAGGGATTAATTAGTATATTTCTTCAAAACAATTTATTTATGAGCTACTAAAAAACGTTCTTTTATGTTAGCTGTGCTGTTCATGTGTTCTCGGTCGTCCATGATACTCCAGTTTAGGATCAGTTTGTGCAATTGCTATCGAAATTCAGGATTACCTTAGAACGTGTGACAAATTTTCTCCCAAATATTTGATTTTTTACTATAAATACGGCCTCCATCCAAAATATAAAAAATACGAAAGTAAATATCACAAAATACATGAAAACAATGGGGGCCACGGGCCCAATCAAGGCCCATAAAAACCCAGCTCTAAACCCTAAAAAACATGTACTGGCGTGCACCTCAGGCTATAAACCACCTCCGCCTCCACACTGATTCCCTCCCTAAAACCCTAGCAAGCACTAGGGTTTCTGCCGCCGCCTCTTCCTCACATCCTCTCCGCCGCCCGATACCGATGGGGAAGCCGAGCAAGAAGTCTGCGGTGGCCGTGGCGGCGGCGGCGGCGGCGCCGGCCAAGGGGAAGGCCGGGAAGAAGAGGGAGGCCGGGGAGGAGATCGAGAAGGCGGTGAGCGCGAAGAAGCAGAAGGCCGCGCCGCCGGCCAAGGCCGTACCACCGCCCAAGGAGGACGCGAAGAAGTCGAAGAAGCAGCCGCCGCCCAAGAAGGTCGAGAGCAGCAGCAGCTCCGAGGAGAGCTCGTCGGAGTCCGAGGAAGAGGTATTTCCCTCGCCGTCTCCCTGTTCCTTGTTTCCCCTGAGTTTGGTTTTTTTTATTTGGTCGTGACATGCCTGTCTATTTGCGTAGTACAATGAGTGATGCGCGTTAATCTCCGTTTTGTTTTTAGGTTGGTGCTCTGGTAGTATCTAAATACTAAGTTGTTGTGCAAATGGAGCTTAAACATCTGGGAATTCTGTAGCGTTAAATGTTTCAAGATGCAGGGTCTGTGAGATTCACTTTTTTTTTTAACAATCGGAGTAGTGGTTCATTGAAGGGACATGCTTTATCAGGTGGTATAAATTATTTCTTCGTCTTTGCAGTGATATTTATATCATGCATATGTCTAACTCAATAATCATAAACTGGTTTCTGTAAAGTTTATTTATGACTTTTAGGTGCTTAGTCTTTTGGTTTGTGTTGAGCTCCTTATGTATGTCTATCATATGTTTGTTATAGGCCAAGGTCCAACCCAAGAAGGCTGCAAAGCCTGTTAAGCAGGAGTCTTCCTCTGATGAGAGCAGCGATGATACCTCCTCTGATGAGGTAAGTTATCACTATTGAAATTGAGTCTTAACTTTAGTAAATGAGATGCTGATTTCCTTGTCTTTAAATTAAGGATGCTAAGGCCCCCTTTGGGACAGCTTATTGGCAGTTTATGTTTAAAGTAGAAGTGGATCATGTGCCAAACAGAAAAATTATAGCCAGCTTAAGTAATAATCATAAGCACCCACATAACTAATAATCAAAATCAGCCATCTCCCTGCTTATCCAATAATTAGGATTATGTTATAATCCTTATTATTTTAAACTGTCCCCCAATGGGAGCCATAAGCCTGTGGTCCTGGTTGCTAATAATGGTTTGAAGAAAGGCAAGCCAGAGAGCAGTTCTGATGATGAATTGGATGAGGACGAGGTTGACATTTCATTTATGTATGGTTATGTTTCATGAATGTAGTTTTGTATTTGTGCTTGACGAGTTCATGGTAGCTTAATGTTTCCTTTTCCCATTTTAAATATGTGAGAAGTCAAATGGAACTGAACTAATTTTGTTTTAATTCGTTTGACATTGTTGTTATTTGTTCGTCCTGCAGAAACCTGCTGCTCCAGTGAAGAAACCATCTGTGACTGATGCACAAAAGCAAAAAGATGATTCTGACAGGTCTGAGAGTGACTCAGAAAGTGACGAAGAGACTCCCCAAAAGAAGCCGAAGGTGCCACTCAAAATTTTCATTTAGTTCATTTTGAATAACCGCTTTTCCTTATTTACATGCCCATGTGATGCTCTTTTTCCTTACAGGAGGATACTCCTTCCACTGCTGCCAAGAAGGAAAACAGCAGCGATGATGAGGATGACAGTTCTGAGGAAAGCTCTGATGATGAGCCTAAACAAGCTCAACAGAAAAAGGTAATATGATAATTCTGAAACTGCCAAGAATATAATGCTTGTACTTTTTAATTTTACAACGATCCAGTTTTTTAACAAACTTGTTTGATAAATTTTAAAGCAGGCACAACAGAAATCTGAGAGCAGTGACTCTGATGAGTCCTCTGAAGAAAGTGACGAAGAGGATGAAAAATTGGCCAAAACTCCTAAGAAGGTTCATTTTCATTCTGGTGCTATAATTGTGATAATGTAGTATTTAGTTCATTCTTCTAACACAAAATTAATTGTTTTTGGGGAAACTCCTCAGGTAGTGCCTGCTGCCACCAAATCACACAATGAATAGTCCTGCCCTTTGCCTTGAGTTTTGTGTGTTTAGCATATTGTGTTTATGCAATATATAATATGATACTTTGTGCAGCCTAAAACTCCTGCGAGTAACCAAAGCCAGGGAACTGGGTCTACAACCCTTTTTATGGGCAACCTTTCTTTCAATGTTGATTATGACCAAGTGTAAGCCTTTTCCCCAAAGATTTATTGCATCCTTTCAGAAGGTACACTTCTTAATGCTTTCCCATTTGTGTTTACAGGAAAGAGTTCTTTAAGGAAGTTGCTGAGGTTGTTTATGTTCGTTTGGCTACACATGAAGATGGCACTCCTAGAGGCTTTGGCCATGTTCAGTTTGCTTCAGCTGAAGATGCTAAGAAGGCAAGTTTTTTTGTTTGACTTGCCATCTTTTTTATTTATCATTTTGGTTCTTTGAGTAAGGATATGATGGGCTGCACTGCACTCAAGAATCTAATTACCAATTTTATGATGATCTTGATATTGTATAGATTGGATTAGATTATTTCATCCAAAGTAGAATTCAGCAATATCTGAAAATTGAGTCGAATAAATGCCTAGTTTTATCTGTTGCTTAAATTGTAGGAATCAGTGACATGTTTGCAGTGGTCTTAACTTGGTATGGCCTTTTGTTATTTTCTTGCAGGCGCTTGAATTGAAAGGCAAAGATTTGATGGGCCGTGCAGTTAATCTAGACTTAGCTCGTGAAAGAGGTGCACAGACTCCTAACAGCAGGTGTCATGTTATTTTGTGTGTTTAAGAAATGCTTTAGCTATACTGACTATTTGTGACTATATTTGTGCATGTGTTGACACTGTGCTAACCATTTTCAATTTAACAGGAATGATACTGGATCTTTCCAGAAACAAAACAGAGGGTCCAGCCAGTCTGTATTTGTCAAGGGTTTTGATTCATCTCTTGAGGAGAGCAAGGTAATTTCTTTTGGTTAACCTGTTTTGTCTAACCATTTTTTGATTGTTTGTCATTGTCAAATCCAGATCCGAGAATCTCTTGAAGGACATTTTGCCGAATGTGGAGAGATAACACGAGTCTCAGTTCCCATGGATCGTGAAAGTGGTGCATGCAGAGGGTCCGTTGCTAAACATAATCCATTAGTAATTTTTGTCTGATTAAATATGCTAGTGATAAACTTAATTTGCATGTGCCGACTTGCATGTTTCAGCACAATGTTTTTGTGCAGAATTTTATTGTGGTAAAGAGGAAATCAAGGACTGTAGATAATTGAACATATGTTAATCAGCATTCACATTTTTGTAAGCGCAATAAAAAAGATTAAATCCATGGAGTTATAATAACATATTCCTTCAGGTCTGCTTTGTAGCTGAAACATTAACTCAGATTTGGCATGGCAAACAACTGTCAGAGATGATAGGCTGTCTTTTTCCATTTACAATCTTGAACTGACCTTAAAGATCAAACAATATGTTGTAATGAACTTGTGAAGTCTGGGCAAACCAACTTAATCCATACTCTTATGCGCAATACGTTTAGTTTAAGTGTATGTCCTTTTTTATCTTACATGTCCCTAGTTTTCGTACTTTCTTTGTTCCATTTTGTGAAGCATCCACTTATTGATACTGTACAAATGTTGAGCAATGCAGGATAGCATACATAGATTTTATGGAACAGGCTTCCCTCTCAAAGGCACTTGAGCTTAATGGGTCTGACCTTGGTGGTTACAACTTGTATGTTGATGAAGCCAAGCCTAAGGGAGACAGCCGGGATGGTGGATTCCGTGGTGGTGGGAGAAGCAGCGGTGACCGATCTGGCAGATTTGGCCGAAGTGGTGGCAGAGATAGTGGTGGTGGTCGGTATGGTCGCGGTGGCAGCCGTGGCGGTGGCAGAGATGGCGGCAGAAGAGGTGGGCGCTTTCAAAGCAGGCAGGCATTCAGTACAGGTATGCAGCAAATAAAATTTTGTTGCATGTAGAAATCATATGTTATCGGTTGATATTTGTGATATACTTTTCCTACCTACTGAAACTTGTGATTTGTTTTGCCTTGCAGGAAAGAAGACAACCTTCGGAGATGACTAAAGAGCTTGATCTTGCTGTGCTGCAAAAGAGATGTAGCTGTCAGAAGGGACCATCTACCTGCAACTCTAGTGAAATGAGATGAATTTTAGTCCCATAATTACTACATTATTACTGAATGGCTGTGCCAGTTGAGAAATGACTGCTGGTATTTTTGTTTGCAATTTTGGTGTGTTCCTGGTGATTGTTCTATTCATTAGTGTAATGCATGGATTTCTATTACATTGTACTTCTAGCTAGGTTTTTTGCTTCCTCTTGTTTGGTCTTTGGAGTTGATATCTTTGGCCTTTCATAACCACTTAAGCATAGTTTGTAGATTATTGCCGTATTTGATAACATGTCTTATATTTAATTTTAAAATTTGCTTCTCTTATTTGATCTAAAACTTAGTAAGCTCAGCACGAGGATAAACACAGTTAATGTGCGCTATCTCGCGCGCCTTTTTCTTCTCTATTATAGATTCAGTTAGGAAAATTTTCATCCGTGAAAGGTCTGTGAAATCACTAAAGTTGCCAATTTTTCAAAAAGAGAAAAGAAAAATGGAAGACAGAAATCGACGAGGTCAAACTACGAGAATTTTTTGGCAAGATGAACTGGAGAAGATGTCGGATTTTTTAATCCATTGGATTCAGTTCTTCATTGGATCCAACGCTGGCTTCAGAGATGATAAATAAACTATATAAATATGCCAGTCATCAGAAGTCATCCAAAGACACATTGGCGGCTTCAAAGTTCAAACCTGACGAATTCCGGCCAAAATCATCCAAAGACACAGAGAAAGGATACCTACAGCCAACGACCTTGCAGAAACATCGACCAGTCATCATGTATTACTTTTCGATCAACAACCTGCCCATCTCTGTCAACTTCACAGACATCGCACAAACTTTTCCTTTGGTTGACCTTGATCTTTGGAGAGGTCCAGTCAACCAACAGTCGGTCCACCAGTAGAGTAGTTCTCAATCCTGATGCTGATTAACAGCCTCAGCAAACTTCAAATGGCAAGCATTTTAAACATGCAGTTTCAAGGCATTGACAAATCGAAACTGGCATTTTAAGCCCACAATTAAACATATTCACACAGAATCAGTTGAGTTGCTAACAAATATAGATGAACTTGTACAAGCAAGTCAAGATCAGGCTTGCTAACCTCAGGGAATGCCAAGCCAAGGAGAAGACTAAGGGATGAACACAACCTGCATGATCCTGCTTGTACAACTAAGAACAAAACTGAAGAACAATAGAGCCAACACTACAATACCATGCCCATGATATACCTTGACAAGAGTCGGATTCATTCTTCGGTAACAGCTTAATTCCCCATGGCAATAGCAAGCAAAATGGGCATTCGTACAGGACATCACCAAAGAATTGGATCAACTATATGAGTTCACTTCATTTTAACTCCGTGGAGAAAAATATCACTTCAAAATTTACACGGGCGCAATGAATGCATTTCGGTTGGCATTCTGTGTAACTATGCTCAGGAAAAATTAGAAAACATGTTAGCCCATTTATTATTCATCTTATTATTATTACTGAAATGTGCATGCACCATTTTGGCATGAAGACATCAAGCACTAGCACCACAGCAAAATCTCCCCCACTTAACTTAGTCATTTGTAGCTATCACAAAATTAGGGTGCAGTCATTTATGATGTTAGACCAAGATCCACAGAAAATATCTCAACAGAGACGCAGGTGCAAAAACATATGAAGATGGTTCCAGGAGACGAACTCACGATGAAATGCTAAGACATTGCTACCTTTCTCTTTTCTCAATTATATTCCCTTCTTTACAATGGTCGTCGTTTGCCAAACTACCCACAGAACTAGCTATCCACTACAAGTACCAACAACCTAAGCTGAATGCGATCGCAAGCAAAAACATACTTCACAACAACTTGAAGAAACAAGAACCCATCCAATTTCCTATACCACTACTCAAAATACCTCACCAAAATGGAACTCAGTCACCTACTAAAATCACTAAAATCCCATTTGTTAGAGAAAGGAGCACCACCTAATCTGGAGAATGAGCATCATCCCCTTCTGAATCAGAGTCTCCGGAGCTCCTAGAGTCAGAATCTGCAGAACATTTCTTTGTCACAGCAAATCAAATATGTAACAGATAATGTGGGGTCTAAGTCATTTGTTCCATCATACCACTGGATGCAGACGAGCCACTTTCAGACCCGCTTGAGCTGCTCACCGCTTGAGCATCCCTCTCAATCTCCACCGACTGGTAATTTGCCGTCGGCATCTCATCACCAATATCAACATACTCATCAACCATCTCGACCTCTGAAGCCCTCTTCTCTAGCATGTCATTATCCTGCAAAGAAGAAACAAGAACATAACATCCCACATAAGAACACAAAAAAACATCATCCACCCGGAATAAAGGACTGCCGCATTGCCTCCCAATGACATACCGAGTCTCCAACGCCAACCACCAGAGGCGGATTCATCACATTCACCTGCATGGCATCATCATCCTCAACTGGAACAATTGCAGTCGCATCAACAGCATCACCATTCATCATAGCAGTTCTCCGGTTCTTGCTGAGCGCCTTCTTGCAATTGACCACAAATCTGTCAAGCTCCCACAGCGTCTCAACATCCATTTCATCAAAATCAAGCTCAACAACCTCGCCCATCAGCGCCGGATCAGTATTCCTCTTCTGCACAATCTGTAGCACATTCACCATTTTCTCCTCAGGCAATTTCCCGATCTCCACCCTTAACTTGTGCTTCTCCTCCTCGCTCATCTCCCTCTTGTTGGGCTCCCTTGCCTTGGGCTTCGGCCTCTTCCCCCCACCCCCTATCCTCGGTGGGGCCTGAACTGGCATAGGCACCGGAGGCACCTGGACTGGTACAAGTGGAGGCTGCGGCGGTGGCGGCAAAGCAAGTGGCGGTGGCGGCAAAGCAAGCAGCATTGGCGGGCCAAGATGTTGGCACTCCTGTTCGAACCAAGACACGGCCTCCTTGTACAACCCCTCGAATGTGGCGAGGAGGTTACCGGCGTACCTGTGGACATGGTGGTCGGCTGGATTGTACCGCAGCGCGTTGTTGAAGGTGAGCCGGACATCGGCGGCGAAGGCCTCGTGCGAGGGGTACCTCCCAAAGGCGAGGTTCTCCTTCACAGTGCCGAGATCCATGGGGTTCCTGATGATGGCGTGGTAGTCATGCAGCTTCAGCCGCTCGACGTCCACCGGCGAATTGAACCAGACGCTAATCTTCTGCTTCCG
>ASSH01052731.1:0-14083 GCA_000418225.1 Zizania latifolia | reverse complement strand
AGAAATCAAGAATCAAGATTACAAAATTGAAACATTAAACATTTATATTGTTTGCTTTCTAGCTTGCCTCTTATATTTTTTAGAAATCAAAAATCAAAAATATATTTTGGGCCGGTACCGAAATGGCCGGTATAGCGAATTCCGGCCGGAATGACCAGAATGGACCGGTATTTAGCCCAGAATGAAACAGCACTTCCTGTGTACCAGTTTAGGCACCGGTATGGCACGTACCGGCCATTCCGGTCGGTACTAGAACGGTATTGATAACCTTGTTATAAAGTCTTATAATTTCTGCCTTGATATCTGGATAAATTTCTAGCTTAAAACTCATTTGATGTTGTTTAACCGATCAAAGACCTAGTTTAATAGGAAGCCAATGTTCAACAATCGATCAGCTAAGGCATGGCATTTCATGATACTCCCAAGCACAACAATCTTTAAACTCTTTCAATAATTTTATTAATTCAACTTTCATCTCATGAGACAATTTCGCGCTAATGAATGTTGTCCTAGGCCTATCTCTAGGCCCTATATTGATCTCCTCTAGTTCATCGGCCGACGTAAATCCTCGTCCTAACTTTTCTTCTGCATCATCAATGTCTTGTGTCAAGGTATTTGTATTAGACTTATCTCGCTGATCGGTTGAATGTTGAGGTCGGAAACTGTTAAAAAATCCCCCTTCAAGACACATCCAGAAATGCACTCCATGCCTTAAAAATCTGGCAAATTGGTTATTGAAACAATAACCAACCCGTCATCTTGAATCACCTCCACTTGGTCTCCTTGCCACTGTATAAGGTTTTGATGCATCGTAGATGGGATACAACAATTAGTGTGAATCCAATACCTCCCTAGTAGCAAATTGTATAGACCTTTGCCATTGATAGTTAACCTGATAGCACCTTTAGCATCCGGTGAATTCCTACTGAGGTCCCTTAGCACCATGTTAGTCTTGACCAGGTCCTCAGTGGTCTTTGCCCAACTTGTGGAACGTAGTATAAGGCATCAAATTGATGGTATCTCCCCAATCAACTAGCATTTTAGACATCAGCTTGTCGTCCACATGCCCTTGATATACAAGAGCCAAAGATACCGATGCTTCCCGCTAATCGAAGATGGTTTGTTGTGGCTACAAAGTGAGTTGTGCCACCGATTCTGCTTCTTCATCTTCATCACTAGATTCAGGTGCTCTTTACTCGGCTGGCAATATAAAAATCATATTGACCAAAGTCGATGGTTCTACCTCGTTGGTCTTCTTCCTGATTTGTCAAACTTTCTTGATGGTCCTGGGTTGACATCTGGTCCATTGATATTCTTCGTATTCCTCAGCCAACTGCTCCTAGTCCCTTTAACATTGTAAACTTCTCTTTTGGCTTCTAGTCAGACCCATCGAGCACCATTGAGGGTTCTACACCTGCTATTCTGCCTCTAGAGCTTCATCTTGTTCGTAAAATTCATTATCTGGTTCATAAAACTATTATCACCAGTATCTTGGCAAATGTCTTCATGGATCGGCCCTAGCGGGTCATGAACCGATGTCCGACTCTAATATGGCCGATCATGTGGAGGCGGAGTCCTAACTGATCTCCTGGTCTTGTGAAAATCACCATAATCGGGACAATCCTCAATAGACGGGAGCCTCATATCTTGTTGCCAATAGAAATAGAAAAATGGGAAATCCCAATGCGGGTCCATCCGATGCTCCTACCGATATGGTAATGCTCGATACTCCCTATCTTATCGCCGATGAACTCCAATGCGGGTCCAGCCTTGGTAAGCGATCATGCTAGATAAAATCTCTTCTTGCTGGATTGGCATCTAATCCACCTTGCTGGTACCGCTGGTCTCCATAGTACGCCGTCTGATGATAGCCCCCATAAACTACTTGTACAGGCGGAATAAGGCTATGGACAATGTTGCGCCTTAGTCCGTAGGTCACATTAGGGACCTGAGATGTCATCGGCGGTGGTGAAGTGAGGATGATAGGCGCCGATGACCATTGTGGAAGGTAGACAGGGCCCTGAGATGCTTCTTGGGTGATGATTCTGTCCACCGTTTTCTTGATCAAATTCTAAAGTATGTTCACTAGAACTCCAGACTAGTTAATCAATGCATGGTGCATTGCTTCATTCACGGAGTCTTCGAAAAGATCTTATTAGACTGCCAGGATCTTGCTGGCTTGACTCCCTTGGAAAAACTAGCCTCGGCAACTGGGCCTTCTGGATCGGACCTTGTTGAGTCATGCTGTATGACTCAAGGCAAAGCTTTTGAAAATATTGGATGGATTGTTCCACCTCTTTCCTTTGATCCTCGGTCAAATTATCCATAGTTACAGAAATGATGCTGCCAACATTCTCAATCTCCTTGCCTGACATGATAATCAATGTTGAAGTCAAGAGATCACTTTGACAGAAAATAATGAAAAAAGTCCCACCGAGCGTGCCAAGAAAGCGTGTTGACGCATAAATCATAAAGACCTCTGCACCTTCATACACAAAGGCCTGAAAGATTTGCTTTACTATAGTGTAAGTCCTTAAGCCCGAAGTTTACAAGCATGCCAGTTAATTTGATCCTGCAATTGACAAGAAATAAAATATTACATGTCCTAGGTCTATTGATTGATGACCTAATAGCATCAGCAACCAATAGTGTCTTGTCGGCTAAAGAATCCGATAAGAACAATACAGAAAACAACATATCAGATCGATCCTTTGGGAATAAAGAAATAACATATCAGATCAATGCATTAAGCATAATGAAATAGAATACCACTTATTGGCCTTATTCCCGATACATTTCTGAGCAATTCAAATAACATAGTGGCAATGCTTATATCAACTACCATTGCTTGGTCTAAAACAATTGAAGCAATTGTTTACACAATTGCACCTATATCGGCTTAAAATATCACGAAACTAATTACATCAACAATAACCCTAACATATTTAACTTAATTAAGATAGTGTTAAAGATTATCATTAACACAACAAAAATATGCTTTAACAACAACCGATAGCATGAAATTGATAAATAATCTATTGGCTAAAACTCTAATAGAACAAAGATTTAATATTCATTGGCTAGATGATTCATCCTAATCCATATAGTCTAATAGATTGGACTTAATCGAGACAGTACTAGATCTGCACAAACTATTCAGCTTCATCTAGCGTATGAGCACTAAATCAATGTGATTAACATAATAAATCTAATCTAGTCGCGAAGAACATGGCATATGAAATTAGAGAACATTATATTGATAACCGGAAGATTGACAGATTCAATCAAAGTATCGAACTAAACCGAGAAAGCTTCAATTAAACCAATGAAATCTACCCAATGGCTACCCTGTGCGTGATTAGAGATCGAACTTAATCACAGGAATGCTACATACCTAGGTTGGCGATGCGACGAGAATTGTGTTGAACAGAAGATTGTTATTATTTTCGATTTCCGGGTGTACATATTTATACCCATGGAACCACGAGATAAAATCATGCCTGAATCACAGATATATCGGGAGATAAGATTCGGTAATTACAAATAAGATTTATCTAATGCCTATTAAAATCATGATTATATATATAGGCCCATTATTCCTTCTACAACATTGATGGCCACATTGTCAGGACTCGTCAGAACAGCCCACCAAGCCAGCCATCAATCCAACGGTGCTCCTCGCCTCATCTAATTTGACGGTTATTTTTGTGTGTCAATAGATATACATGTTGATCCGTCACTAGTTTCGAACACTGAGTGACAGGCCAACATGTACACCCATCACTATACTAGCGACGGATGTACATGTTGATCCATTACAATAGGTTGACCTATAGTGAACGGTGCTTATCTGTTATTAATGATTGGTCTTTACTGACGTGATAAGAGTGATGAGATACATGCCTGTTACTAATAGCCCTTATTACCATCACTAAAGACAGTTTAGGTGATAGTGAATAACATTACATTTGGCTAATTGTTAATTTTGTTTATTATCGACACAAACAAACAACTTTAAAATTTACGTCGGTTACCTGATTATGTATGCATGTATGCAAAGATGGTAACCTTCTTGGGACACAATTTCCCCCATTTTGACAGATTTTAACATCTTGAGGGAAACAACATTTTAAAAATAATGAATCCATATCCCAAAACAAGTTAGTTAAATTTTAATCTGATATGTCAAACGAGTCACTACTATTAGAATAAGTTTAAGTCTCTTACGCGTTAGAGTCCTCTTGTCCTATTGGTATCTGTTTCCATGAGCCAGAGTAGGATTAGGACTCTCCTGCGTATGTGCATATATATGTACCTTTGGTGCTAATCTAATTCTAGTGATTATTGCCTTAACCTTGATGGTATCAGAGCACTTTTGCTCTACGTCCTGTCGCTTCCGCAACTCGCCGTTTGTGCCGTTCGTTTTTTCTTCGCTCGCAGCTGCATCACGTGATATAGCCGATGCAGTCTTCCAGCGCTATGGATCTTCCAGCGGGCGCTCTCTCTGACGCTGATGCAGCAGCAGTTCACGCAGCCGAGCGTGCCCACCTGGAGGAAACAAAATGGTTGCACGACTTTGATTTTTTATTGGAGATGGAGAACACGAATGTTCCTTTTTCAGGTGTCAACTCATCCGGAACTGCTGCCCTCATTGATTTGCCACCGGCTGGAACTTCCTCTGTTGATGTGCTGGCCATGGCCATGGGACCAGGCGCACCTCCTGGGCCACCAACGCCTGCTCGGTCTACTACGGAGCCTATCTTCTTGAGTGGGCCACCCGTGTCTAATTGGCCTACCAAGGGAATCTTGAGTGGGCCACCCGTGTCTAATTGGCCTACCAAGGGAATCTTGAGTGGGCCACTATTGATTGCTGGCCCACCGGATGCTTCTGGGCTAGCTGTGGCGCCTGCCCGGCCAGCTTTGGGATTTTTTTTAAATAATACATTTTTTAAACAAATTTTAAATTTGGTACACGGAATTGAAAAATTGCAGAATTAGTCTTCTGTCGGAATTTGAAGTGCCGATCTAGGCCGATTGGCCCTAGATCGGTGGCGGGATCCTGTCGGCACATGAAGTGCCGATCTAGGGCGGGTGGTCCTAGATCGGCACTTCATGTGCCGACAACAGCTCTATAAAAGGGGAGCCGAAGCCCCCCTCCCAGCCACCCCTTGCAACTCCTCTCAGCCCGCAGTCAGTCACTTTTCCTCCTAGGTATGTCTTTTCTCCCTCTCTCTTTTTTTCTTTAGGTAGTATATAGTTTAGTACTAGATTAGGGGTACTTTAGGAGTAGATTAGGGATAATTTATGAGTAGTTTAGGGGTAATTTAGGAGTAAATTAGGTGTAATTTTATGAGTAATTTTGGAATAGTTTAGAAGTAATTTAGGGGTACTATAAACACACTTTAGCAATAATGTAGGGTTTTTTAAACATACTTTACCGATAATTATGTCAATATTAAATAAATATGTGATTTTTTGTTAGTTGTTCTGGGTACCATGAGGTTATGCAAAATATGTGGGTGTAAATGTAACATTTTAAATTTATGTCGACATATCAATTATATATTTTCTTACTGTAGATAGTGAAAAAGAACAAATCTGAGTACGGTTACAATCCTCGTCACCATCCGCCGGAAGGTGTTGAACCCCCTATGTGTTTTTGTGGAGATAAATGTAAGTTCATGAGAAGTATAGATGACCTCACATACGAGATGAGGTATTGGAAGTGTGGCAACTACTCTTACACTCCTAAAAAGCCAAAGCCAAGACCAAAGCGTGGACCACGTGCTAATAAACCGGTATGAATAATTATGCTATTTCTTCAGTTATATCTTGTTCTCAAATAAATCACTTATAATATCTCTATTAACGTTTCTGTGTGTAGGTAACTCCTCCACCGTCGCCACCTCCGCTCTGTGATTTTGTTGAATGGATTGATAAGGAGGTGCACCCTGATGACTCAGCAGAGCTTATGAGACACAAGGAGTTCAACAGTGAGCTTTTTGAGATGCGATACCAGTGGGCCTGTGAGCGTGAGGAAGAAGAGAAGAGGAGAGAGGAGGTGGAGCGCAAGACAAAAGAGAAGCGTGAGGTTGAAAGAGAGAGAAAGCGTGAGAGGGCTCGTCGTGCTAAGAAAGCATGACCAAACGTCATAAGGAAGGAAAAGTACCCTCGCTGCACTCAGTAGTCAGTTTCGATAAGTCTCAGCTATTTTCATTTCCCTAAAGGCATGTAATCACGTTTGCATGTGCCATTGTAATGTACTATGTTATGCCGTGAACTATTTTGTTAGATGTTGTTGATGCTGGACTATTTTAATTACTGTGTTATGCCATTGCAATATCTATTTCGCAGGCAATCACACATCTGTAAACAACCTCGTCAAATGTGGTATTGAAGTGTAAGCTCAAATTATGAGTAAATAGTGAATAGCATATAGATTAAGAGGTTCCGATGCATATAGCAACGTACCTAAACTGTTCAAAAGTAATCCAACAAAAACTCCCCACAATAACTAGTTCAACATATTACAAATGGCATAATGCCAATAACTAGTTCCTACTGATTTCTCCGTTGTCTTTCTTCCCTAGCGCGTCTTGCCTATTTTCTTTCCTCTCTGTACCTTTGCTCTTGCTGCCTAAAGTATGCCCATTGTTGTCTATCTTCTTCACGCCATCTTGCAATCCTTGCTTGCTCATCAGCTTCTCTTTTCCTTGTTTCGTACTCGGAGTGACTTTTTGCCTCTGTGATCAAACCATCCTCGTACGTAAGTGATGCTTCATCTACCCACCGACGGAATGCGCATCTCCTTACATTTTGCTGCCGTAACGGATATAAAGGTAAGTGTTACGGTAGAAAATAGTGCGAAAATAAGACATTATTTAGTTGTTATCCCTTACCACAAAGTGATCATATAGGTTGGGGTACACGAATTCTCTCCTTCCCCTTGATTCCCCTCAGAGCGAAGTCCTTAGCATGCAATGACTGCTATAGGCGCACATAGGCCGTTGGTCTCACTCGAGGATTCCTAGAGGATTTGTCATCCAGTTTGAACTAGCATCCTCCACCTTTAGCCGATGCTTTTTCTTCCTTCGTCTGTACTCCTCTGCAGTCTCGGCTTGTCGTATGGGTCCTCTAGCGGATTGTTGCCTTGAATCGTTTATCCATTGGGTAAAACAACACTACATTGGATCATCCTACAAAACCAAATAACTATAGTTACTTACACCAAAGCTAGTAATTAATGGACGAATGAAGTAATTTAATGTTCTCATGATCACCACAAAGTTATCCTCAATGGTAGGACAAATGAAGTATCTTCTGCCAGCATCTCGTCCTAAAATTGTGGTTATTACCTGGCAGCGCTCTCTGTAGTGACATTTGGGGCGTTGAAGCCATGGCGGCACTCTGATCGGATTGATTTTCTAATCACCTTGCTCGGACTGGGCACGACGCTTGTACTCCTCCTTTCTTGCAGCGTACTGTGCGTTTGTTTCGCTAGGAGAGAACCAACGTCCATCGAACACCGGCTTCTCAGTATCCACTCACTCAATGAAGCCACACCTCCTTCTATCTGATTTTCTTCGGACATTCGGGTACCACAACTCCTCCTCAACATTGGGGCAAAGAAAGTACCTTCTTCCGATAATGTCATATCGTTTTCCTGTCTCTAGTTGACATCCATCCTCGCAATGGCACAAAGGCCGATTGGTCCACGGAGGGATGAGGCAAGCGAAAGGATCTCTCCTCTAGTCCGGATATTCAGTCCCCCTAAGATTAGTAGAGGAGGAAGCCATCTAGCTATAAAGAATAAGACATGGTCAGAATATTATAGTAAATACGTCGTATCAGAATGTAGAAGCAGAAGAAAAAACAATACATAAAAGCAGGGATACTACGAAGTGCATGTTCATAATATGAAGTGCATAATGACATAATACGATCGTAATAAATATTTCAGTACAAATCGTCTGTCCCTACGATAACAACCGTAAGCCGTATTAACCATCACGCCTACCCCGAGTGTGTCTCGGTGGCTGCTCCGAGAAGGTAAACCTATTAGGCGAACGGCGCACCCTAGGCGGTTTAGCGGGCTGCTACTCTGGTTGCGTCGGTGGTGGTGCTCCCTCAAGCTCCGAAGACCCGAACACCTTAGTCGTGCCATGCTCCTAGGCATCGTAACCTCCTGAGTCATGCTGGCCACCGGTACCAGAGTCTACCGGTCCAGACGGACTATGATAGGCAGGATCCACGCCAGCTCGCCAATATTGATATGGATACGGCACTATGTAAACATATGAGTTATTAGTGACATAATTTAGATTACGTTGTAAAACGGTGTAAGACTGTACAGTTCTTACCAGGTATCGGATGTGCTCCATATCCCAATGGTGCTAGTACGGCATGTCCCAATGGACCCGCTGCCGATGATGGGCCCGCTGTCGATGATGGGCCCGGACCGTAGAAGTATTGGTGCGGTGGATACCAATACTGTGGTGGCTGCACCGATAGGGGTGCCAGCATCGGAGGCACTGGCTGTGGACGAGGAGCTGAAGGAGGTGGCTGAGGGGCAGTAGCTGGAGGAGGTGGCCGTGCAGATGTGAGGCGGATAGAAGCGTCGATCTCGTCCAGAGCCCCCCGCACTCCCGTCCAGTCCAGCGGGTTGTGTACCACACCAACCTCGCCGACCCACCGTTGAATGATATCGTCGATATAGTTCCGTGCGTTCCACATGTGATCGGACTGCAAAAGAACAAAGTCAAATAGTCACGTAGTATCAATCATCAATCATCGTTGATTAGACAATTTATGTACTTACCGACTCATGATGGGCAGCGACCATTTGAGAAGGATGTCCGTGCATCACACCAGCCGTAGGTGAAGGACCATCGCCCCGTCCTCTGACAAGACAAACCCTGGTACGAACGGAGTACCATTGAAGGTAGTTATGGTATGTTGTAGGGTTGTAGTCGTCCTCCTCCTCATCTAGGTCCTCCAGCACACCTCCCACTGGGTGACCCATGGCTGCATCCTAACATCCCATGAAATGCCGTCAAGTACTCCCTTTCGCGTGTTCCTACAGCAAAGAAGTGTAAATTAAGGTTTACAATGGTAGGTTTACAATAGTATGTACGTGTGCAGGAGCTCATCGGTGCATCTAGGCCAGCGCCTGGGCCTGTATAGGACACGAGAAGTACTACGCTCATCCAAATTGTCGATAGACGCGGTGGGGAGCATATCCCTTGATCATAATGTCGAATATGAGGCATCTACGTGTCCTCTAGTATGCCGCGTCACGCAAGCATAAGGTAGAGAGCCCGTGAGGCGCGCGTTGGATGACCTCGCCTGGCATGTAAGGTCTCCAACGAAAGTCGTGCGCCCGAATGTTGTCGAGCTACGCCGTGTAGCCTGGGTAAGAGAGGTGGGTCTGAGAGTGGGCCCAAGATGGCTGCAAAAGAAGAAATATCAGTACGAAATTAATTTTAGTGAATTAGTAAGTACAACAAATACAGACCCGTTGTCGACACCAAAGTGTGCCCATAGTCGGTCGGTCGATGTCCTTGTCTGGCGGCCCCGATAGGTATGGTGTCATGTCAACCTGGGGCCTGCCAATCTGCACCCTCTTGTACGACCAGATCTGTATTAATAAGGGACACCTAATAATGGACGCGCCACCGTCCGGCGTCAACATCCGTCACAAAGAGCGCTGTATGTGGCGCAAAGGACGATATATCCCCATGAGTACTGTGGAATACCATCATCAGGTGAATCAGTGATGGCTTAGGTGAACTGCACCAGGTGCCTATCGACGCTGTCATGGTGCGTGCTGATGAACATCACCCAGCCGAAAAGCCAAAGGAGGTAAGCCTCCAGGTGCCGACTAACGGTGCAATCGTCAGCATCGGGGGCTAGGTGTTTCGCCTATGAAAAATCAAACGTTAGTATACAGCCACTATAGATAAGTTAATGTTTAATTTTATTACCATATTAAAACGACATACCTAGTACTGACGCAACCAACTCTACATCAGCCCGTGCGTGTCCGCGAACTCCTCCACTACTACGCCATCAGGCAGGATGGGATGGACTCCCGCGAAGTACGCGAGCATGTCAGCGCGCCACTCTGGCTGAACATCATTCGGGACAACTGCTGCTCCTGCTATTGGAAGTCCTAGCAGGTAAGATACATCCTCAAGCGTGATCATCATCTCCCCCAAAGACAGGTGAAATGTGTGTGTCTCCGGCCTCCATCTGTCGACCCACGCCGTGAGAAGAGCTCGGTCGAATGGAAACCTGGTGGCTCCATCGACCAATCTAGCTAGAGGAAGTAAGCCAGCACCGCGCAACCTGCATGGAAGAAGATGTTAGTTACGTAACGAGATCAAAATAAAATATGAACAGCCATTATGCTTGCTTAACTAACCTGCCAACCCATCAGAGATGGATGCACAAAGAACATTTTTTCTTTTTCCTACCTGCTTCGGATTCATCCATATTATTCCGAATGCGTCGTGTCTTTCTTCTTCCCACCTTTAAGTTGACACGTTAGAAATCTGGTACCCAACGACGTGCGCCAAAAGGCAGAGATGTGAATGAGCTGACAACCCCATACCCTCGGAGTTCACCGCTCCAAGTCTGAAGGACCTTCTCTTTTGTGAAGTATTCTGACAAATACACCCCGGCATGCATATCAAATGTGGCGCACGCCGTCATGACATGACTGCATGGCTTGTGGTATAGAGATGGTTTGTTGCAGCTACATGGATAAGTGTTGATAACGGTGCACTCATGAACAATAACATCCCGATTTGTTCCTCGTCGACCTTTATCTCGACACGTTACCTCGAAATGGAGTTCCCGGGAACTTGTCTTGATGGCACAATGCTGGATTGTCTTCTTACTTTTCTCTATAAAATACTCTGTAATCTTTCTGTAATATAAATGGCGCTCGTCCCTATGCACCACCAAAGCAGCAGTATGCTAGTCCACAAAGTATCGAGTGGTTCCACGGATTATGCCCTCCACAATACCAAACAAAGGCAAGTATCGCATACCGCGTATGACTCAATTGTACACCTCTGCAAGATTAGTGGTCATGATGCCATACCTTACACCGTGAGTGTCATAGAGTAGAGACCAATGCTCCCTACTCTCGAATTTAATCCAATCTAAAAAGCAGCGAACTTTCGTCCTCTGCCGTTTATAGATTGTCTATTGGTCATCAGTGGGCAGAGAACAAAGTGGCTCCTACTCTGGCTCCGGATCACTTTCAGATTGCTGCCTTGCGGCCTTCTTATGCTTGTATTTTGATGTCAGCTCATCAAGGTTCGTCCACAAGGCCTTGAACTTCCTCTCTTGGTTCTGGCTACACAATCTCTTGAACAGATTAGTCAATTCTTTATTCTTCCTGAAGTGACAGTAGAAATTTGCACCTAGATGGCGTATACACCATCGAGATTGAATGTCCTTCCAAGGATATGCCTCCTCCGGATCATGCTTTATATGTTGGACTGTCTTTATAAGTCTAGCATATCGGTCATGCAACACACAAACATTTGACCTGCCTTGAAGAACCCCAACGTTCAAGTGCCGTAAGAACTACAACCAACTTTTATAGTTCTGACTTTTCATGAAGCCAAAGGCAATTGGCACAACCTGATTGTTGCCGTCAACATCAATAGCGGTCAATATCTGACCTCTATATTTCCTAGTTAGAAATGTGTCATCCATACAAAGAATAGGACGACAGTACTGAAATACCCGAATGCATGTACTGAGTACAAAGAAAACTCGATGTAGAATCTTAGCACCCTCCGGGAATATCGCATCTTTCTCTTCGAAGAAGAAGTATGTGCCAGGTTAGCGTCTTTTTACTGTATCCAAACAGAGAGGAAGGTTATGATATGAGTCCTCGAATATACTGAACCTCATTTCGAGCACCTTCTGTTTAGCCCTCCATACCTTAGAATAGTTGATTATGTACTGAAACCTTCTCTCTATGGCAAGTATTAAGGTCCGAGGCTCATAACTGAGATTCTCAATAATCTCAGAATACATCACCCCCGTAATGTACTTGGCACTTAGATTCTTGTGCCTGGTTACAGCTGTATCGACCACGCATGTATGTTGCACAATAATTGAGCATACCCAATGAATTCCCTACTTCGGTTGATGTGCGTGAACTCTCCATGGGCAATCATCCCTCTCGCACACAACGTTATACATTGTGCGGTTCGACTTCTTCACTCGAAATGACCGCCAGAGTGATAATCCCCATGTTTTCATGGCATCTTGAACTGTATCTTTGGTAGGATACACCGTATCCTTCTGGAACTCGTTCTGTTCATACTCCCAATGAGCGTCGCAGCCCTCGTTAATAGCAAGAGCATCATAATCTTGTGGTTGCCACTCGTTGGGAATCACAACGTCTTCGTCTTCATTGTCATTGTTGCCTTCTCTTGCTTCGTCTTCTTCATCTGAGTTGTCGTTAGCACCCTGCTCGACTGCTTCCTCGAAGTCTTGGTCCTCTCTCTCTAGCAAGTTAGGTATGACCTCTATTTCCTTCCCTTTATCAGCTTGCCCTTCAACAACCCTAGCTATCGTAGATGGGAGAGCATCCCTGAAATGTGGCACTACATCCGTCTCGGGGATCACCTCCTGGACTTGGCTACACTGGCCGACCTCAAATTGTACTCCAGACTCACCAACTTGGTCCAGTGCTGGGTCAGGAGTACGAAAGACACGAGGAGTAAAATAGATAAGCAAAATCCGTTCCTAACCTTGCTCTAGCGCCTTTCTGATATACCCTCTCCACATGGCGATCGAGGTAATAGGAACTATCTCCCAAAAATACCCTTCGGTCGCACGGCTGCATCGGGCATACAGATACAACTCCCATTGCTTTCTATCCAATCAGAAAATATGATACATCTACCGCTTAACACTCTCAATGCTAAGCTCCACCACCCGACTTAAACTATTTTTGGTACATTGAAAACTACTAAGGTCAGCACATTTATGACCAATAAGTATTTGTCTATCTCCGTAGTAAATTATAAATGATATTCTATCCGACATACCTGTAAACATTAAGTTTACACAAACAAACCTAAATTAAGCAGCAAACAATATCGCAAACATAACTACGTGTGTAGCGCATCAATACCATTCAACTTCTTTAATAATAGGCGAATCATATTCAAAGAAGAGCTACATTAAGTCTCAACTACACAAAATATCTAACATAGTAAAGTATATTGAAATACCTGGAACAGATATGGATGCAGTCACGGTCAGGTCTTACGTCAGCAGGCTAGCACGCGTAGGAAAGCTACACAGAATAAGGAACTATGTTAAAGTACCTCTAAAGTATCGCTAAAGTATATTTAAAGTACCCCTAAATTACCCCTAAATTATCGCTAAAGTATGTTTAAATTACCTCTAAATTACTCATAAAGTATCTCTAAAGTATGTTTAAAGTTTCCTAAATTATCGCTAAAGTACCTCTAAATTACCCCTAAATTATCGCTAAAGTATGTTTAAAGTACCTCCTAAATTATCGCTAAAGTATGTTTAAAGTACCCCTAAATTATCCCTAAATTATTGCTAAAGTACCTCTAAATTACCCCTAAATTATCGCTAAAGTATGTTTAAAGTACCTCCTAAATTATAGCTAAAGTATGTTTAAAGTACCTCTAAATTACCCCTAAATTATCGCTAAAGTATGTTTAAGGTACTCCTAAAGTACCCCTAAATTATCGCTAAAGTATGTTTAAATTACCTCTAAATTATGTTTAAATAACCTCTAAATTAAGTTAAAACTACTCCTAAATTACCCCTAATTTACTACTAAACTATCTCTAAACTACCCTAAATTACCTACAACTAACTAAAGAACAAAAGAGAGAGAGGAGGGACTTACCAGGGATTGAAGAGGCAGCCAGCACGGGGTGGGAGGGAGGGGGCTTCGGTCCCCCTTTTATAGAGCTGCTGTCGGCACATGAAGTGCCGATCTAGGGCCACCCGCCCTAGATCGGCACTTCATGTGCCAACAAGACCCCACCACCGTCTGATCTAGGCCGAT
>ASSH01052721.1:0-14108 GCA_000418225.1 Zizania latifolia | reverse complement strand
GAGGCGTGGGCCACGTGGGCGAGGCGCGGCACCGGCCACGATGAGGAGCGGCGTCACCGACGAGGAGAGGGCTGCAGGAAGGGAGGAAGGGATGAGAGGAAGCTGTGCATATTTAAAGGGTGGGGTGAAATTTTTGGCGCCGCATTCAAAATTTTTGGTGTCCAATGCAAAAAATTTGGAATTTTGGCGCCGGCTGCGAAAAAAAGGTTTGTCAAGTGCCAAATTTGAGACACTCGGCAAACAATTTGTGTTGGCCAAGTGTCTCAAATTTGGCACTCGGTAAACAATTTTTTTATTTTTTAAAATTTTGTCAAATTTGTTTTTCCTTTTTTTCTTTACAAATTTTTAGAAACATTTTCAAATTTAGTGTGTAATGCCTAAAAATAGACTCAAAAACATTAATATGATTTTTGTGAACAATTTATTTTATTATTTCATGCACTTACAGTTCAAATTTGACATGTTTCAATTTAAATGCTAGAAATAGAATTAATGAATTAAAAATAGCTAACTGACCTAGAAAAATACCAAATTTTTTCATGGGATAAGGAACACTGTATTTTGATTGTAGAAAAAGTTTCAAGTTCAAACAAAGATTTAACCATCGATTTTCTTTTAAACCCAACACATTCCTTCTTTAAATCAAAATTCGTCCTTCGAGAATCTTCAGTTTTTGAACATCGTACGTAACAATTTTCTCCAAATATTTTTAAATTTTTATCATAGTATCTACGTATCATATTATAAATCCATGACAGGTCTCATATTTTTCAAACTTCATTTGATTTTTTTAGAATTAAAAAACCATTAGGCTCCACGTTACTGATAGAGTCTCGCAACCTAAATTTTTCAAAATTTCTTTACATTTAGTGGGCAAGGCCTACAAATGGACTCAAAAATATTAATATAATTTTTTTAAAATTTTGGTTCATTATTTCATGCACTTACAGTTCAAATTTGATCTATTTCAATTTAAATCCTAGAAATACAATTAATGAATTAAAAATAGTAAACTGACATAGAAAAATACTAAATTTTTACATGAGATTAGTTATATTATATTTTTATTGTAAAAACAGTTTCAAATTCAAACAAAGATCTAACCATCGATTTACTTTCAAATCTAATCCATTCATTCTCTAAACTCTAATTCCTCATCGGAGAATCTCTGGTTTCTTAACATCCTATATGACAACTTTATCGAAATATTTTTAAATTTTTATCACAACATCTACGTATCATATTGTAACACCATGACAAGTCTCGTGTTTTTAGACTTCATTTAATTTTTTTAGAATTAAAAAACCATTAAGCTCCACGTTGTCGATCGAGTGTCGTAACCTAGATTTTTTAAAATTTCTTTCAATTTAGTGAATAAGAACTAAAAAATAGACTCAAAAACATGAATACGATTTTTCTATAAATTTTGGTTCATTATTTCATGCATTTATAGTTCAAATTTCACCTATTTTAATTTAAATCATAGAAAAATAATTAATGAATTAAAAATAGCAAACAGACCTAGAAAAATGATTTTTTTATATGGAATAAGATATGTTGTATTTTGAGTATAGAAAAAAATTTAAGCTAAAACAAAGTTGCAAATATCACATAGACTCGAAATATTTTTTTCACAAAAAATGATGAATATCCTGGGTTTGCCGAGTGTTTTTAAAAAAACACTCGGCAAACCCCGAGTGTAAACACTTGGCGAACCAAAAAAAAATCTCGCCTAAACACGCCGTCGTAACGTCCGTTAGTACTATTTTTTTTCTGTTTTTTATCGAGTGTCATAGAGTTTGCCGAATGCATTCCTTGTAGGCACTCGGTAAATAGCCCTTTTTGCCGAGTGTAATAGTTTGCCGAGTGTTTTTTAAAAAAACACTCGGCAAACTCATCTTTACCGAGCGCTCGACATAATGCACTCGGCGAACCCGAAGTTTCCATAGTGAGAAGAGTTTAATAAGTCTCTTTCTCAGAAGAAAAAAGTTTAAGGCATTGCCCTGCAAGACATATCGACAAGAAAAAAGTTTCGAGTTACAACATTTCATTTTTCTGCATCATTTTCTGTTTATAAGAACAAGTTTTGGTTAAACTATTTCAGCCTTCGACATACATACACCCCATTGAACAATTAATATTAATAAATCCATACGGTTTCACTGCTCTACCAAACCAATAGAAACTGTGCTTAGATTATTTTTAAGCTAGTATATTAAAACTCGTCTCTACATCCAACAACATGGATATATGTACAAAGCCAATCTGTCTTGTCATACTTACTACCTCATGTTCCATATTTCTTGACTTTCCGGTCTTCTAGTTTTGGGATGTTAATTGTTGATGTTTTGATGGTCACTTTAGATTCGTATCTCTTTTTATGTATGTAAACTCATTAACTATAAGTACAATATAATTATATTTATATATATATAATAGAAAATATTTATATAATTAATTACTTGTTGGTATGTAAAAACATGTATAAAACATCAAAAATTATAGAATGGTATGAAGTATGTGTGAAGATGTAAACTTAGTCAAGCTCGAAAATGTGCGAAACTGATAGCAGGCTCCATAGGCTCCATGCATGCATGTATACACACTAAATTAGTGTGCCCAATATGTCATTTTCTCTGCTGCAAAATATGTACCTTCAACTTAATTATGATTGAGAAATTGAAATGTACTATTATAATAGATAACCTTAAAATAAGGCGAGATCTAGAAATTAATTAGAATAATAATGGCCATGGGAGTCCACTGCCCACATACACACATGGCATTCTTTGACTTGTTAATATTGTGCACCCCAGCCCTATGTATAAGCTTCATTAATGTGAAGTGCAAAAATTTCATATAGTTTTTGCAATGACTTGTATACACACACACATGGAATTTGCGAATCCGAAATACACCTAGAAATTTCACGTCATGGAATGGAAAACCACAATAAAATAAATTTCACGTCATGGAATTGAATTAAAACCCAAAAAGATTACGGGCATTTGTATCTAAATTCTTAGGCCTAGTTTAGCAGGCCGGGATCATGATCCATTCCACGTGGAATGGGCTAAGATCCTGACCTACTAAACTAGACCTTAATGTGACTTATACTACTACTATATATATACGTCCGATCGAGTTCATTCATTCCAAATGAACCCTAAAAATTGATGATAAGTTTAATCAGTAACCTAATCAACAGAACAAGATAAACTTTTGTAGGACATGAGATTGGATAAACTGTGTACTAAAGAGATGCTGCAAAGAGAACATAGATAGCTAGTAACTTAGAAAGCCCCTCATGAGCTGTTCTTTTCTTGCTTTGTGCATACAAGAGGGTGAAAGAAAAAAAGAAGAGAGTTGGACATAATTGACAATCTCACATGTTTGATGTATATTGGGCTGGGGGCCCACAGACAAGCTCAGGGCAACCCTGACCCACTGGCAGGAGGCTGGGCAGAACAGGGGGACAAGTGGGCCCATCTCCCCATGTCCTATTAATACACCATAGTGTCACACCCAAATTACTCACCACTCACCACAAACTTGGATCTCCATGTCTCTTCTCCTTCAGCTCTCCTCTCTCTAGGTCTTACCTGTTGCTCTCCCTCCTTTTTTGCAGTCCCTTTCACCTTCTCCTCTTGATCAATTTGAGCTTAATTTAGCTCACACAAGAAACCAAGAATAGGTTTTTGAATTGAGATCCATAAAATTTAGGAATGATGTCGGGGCGCCGAGCCGGCAGGATCACCGACGATGAGATCAACGAGCTCATCGCCAAGCTGCATTCCCTCCTTCCGGAGTCCTCTCGCCGCCGCGCCGCCACCAGCCGGGTAAGTTCAGCTTCAGCCCCAGCAATCTCACGTTCGCCGTCGCCGTGGAAGAAGCTGCAGCTAGCTAGCCACCTTCTTACAGGAGCTGCAACCTAAGAGAAGTTGCGGTTTAGTGCTATATAATATTAATGCATGTCGTCCTAAATGTCGAGGTGTGGTCGTCGTGTTGCAGTCGCCGGCGTCGAAGCTGCTGAAGGATATGTGCAGCTACATCAAGAGCCTGCACCGGGACGTCGACGACCTCAGCGAGCGGCTGTCGGAGCTCATGGCGACCATGGACAGCAACAGTCCTCAGGCCGACATCATCCGCAGCCTCCTCCGCTAGCATGCAGCTTCTCAAACAGATCAAAGACAAGACACGCACGATCGAGTGAATGATTAATTCATTCATCGAATAATAATAATAATAATGCAGCCACACTTTACTCCGTGTTAATTAATTAGCCGGTTAATTTGTTGTGTCAATGTTAAAGCCCTTTGGTTAGTTAGGAGATCGAAGGGCATTGTTATCTACATCAGTAGTGGTTTGTAGCTCAATTTCATTTGTTCCCAATGGCATAAACCAGAACGACTTGATAATATATATATGTTTGAAATTGGTTTTGTTAATGTTCTGGTGTATGGCCACAACTAGATTAGGATCCTTTGACTTGCAATATAGAAAAAGTCAGATAAGCACAGTGCGGTGACTTTAGGCAAATCTTGGCCGTCCAATCTAAAATAAGTGTACGTTACAATATGCTACAGTACACTCAAACAGTGACTTAAATTAAATAATATTTTTATGGCGATGAACACCGTCCGAACGTTCGGACGGAGTCAAAAAATCGGACGGTTGTTCTAGTCATTGGATTGCGACCGCATCAACATAAATTGTACGTCACTGAGCCATTTAATCCTTTCCCAATCTCCGCACGTTCCATGCTAGTGGGCCACCCTTGAAAGTGGGTCATGGGCTGCTTTGTTGGAATCATAAAAATCTAGCTCTAATGGGCCAAATTTGCCATAAGATTTGATAAACAGAGGCCATTATGATTGATCTGGTTTAACAATTAGCGAAATAGTTATCTTCAACTGGTGAAATATTCATATTCAACAGGTGAAACATTTCACAAAAAATCTTAAACAGGTGAAACATTCATCTTCAACAGGAGAAACATTCATCTTCAACAGTTGAAACATTTATTTTCAACAGGTGAAACATAACATAAAATATTTAACAAGTGAAACATTTATCTTCAATTGTTGAAAAATTCATCTTCAACTAGTGAAACATTCGTCTTCAACAGGTAAAACATTCAAAATGAAAAGAGTGATGAAAAACATTTGAAATAAAAGGGTGAAATATTTTGCTCTCACGTATGAAACATTGAGTTCCAATTACTGTAACAGGTGAAATATTTACCTTCAACTAGTGAAATATTTATCTTCAACTGCTGAAACATTCATCTTCAATAGGTGAAACATTCGTCTTCAATAGATAAAATATTTGAAATAAAAAGAGTAAAAAACATTTGAAATAAAATGGTGAAACATTTTAAATAAAAGGGTGAAACATTTAAAATAAAAGGGTGAAATATTTTGCTGTCACGTATGAAATATTGAGTTTTAACTACTGTAACAGGTAAAACATTTATCTTCAACTAGTGAAATATATATTTTCAACTGGTGAACATTAATCTTCAACTGGTGAAACATTTCATCTTCAACAGGTGAAACATTCAAAATAAAAATAGTGAAAAACATTTGAAATAAAAATGTGAAACATTTGAAATAAAAGGGTGAAACATTTAAAATAAAAGGGTGAAACATTTTACTATCACGTATAAAATATTGAGTTCTAGCTACTGTAACAGGTGAAACATTTATCTTCAACTGGTAAAATATTTATCTTCAACTGGTGAAACATTCGTCTTCACCTAGTGAAACATTCATCTTCAAAATTTGTTGCTGGCTATACACTGGGCTGTCGGTGTGCTGGACTATCTGTGCACTGGGGTAGCAGTGCGCTGGGCTGCAAACTGACCGTCCGATTAAATGGATAACGTCAGACGATCGGGCTGACCGTCCAATATGGTTTCTCATGGATGTAATGGACGGAGAACAAAGGACAGAAGTAAGCACAAATATATTGTACTGAACAGTTGAAATGTGGCTTAAGAACAATAGATATAATTTCGATCATGACGTTTCGCTACAAAATTAAGCAATTAATCCGACTGTGCAAGTATATATCGTGCGTGAAAGAGTAGAAAAAATAAGACTGATTTCGTAAACATAACTCAATTCCTAATTTTCTCGAACTTGTTTCTTAATTTTCCTAAAACCGTGAACCTGTCACTGTCAAATATTTAGATGGAACCAGCTTCTCTGTAGTGGGCAGCCGCTTGATCTGAACTGTCCACTCGAGACCCGACGGTGCGAAGCTCGTATCAGCCACCGTGAAGCCCCACCGCCCGACCACTGCGAAGTGGGTCCCACCACCGTGAAGGCCCACTTTCGTACCGTCGGATCTCGGGTGAGCGGCTCAGATTGAATGACTGCTGTCTGTGTAGTTGGCTCCCCCGACTGCACAAGTTCTCATTTCTATTTGGACATGCTAGTGAGCTAGTCAAAAGGCATTCACATGGTAGTGCTCCTGTATGCCTTTGTTAAGAGAAGAAAAAATGAGACAAGTGTATGTGATTGTCCTCACGTCACTCTAATGTATTTATTTAATTTCTTACTAATCGATCTGGTTGAAGTCAGACATGTGAAGTAAATATTGTAATTATTAAGTAAAAAATGGATTGCTCTATTTGATATCTTGTGGAAAAATATTAATGTGTGTGGTTGATATAAGAAATAAATATTCGATAATTTGACATGAAAATACTATTCCTAATTTCTACGACAATATATGTGTGTAGCCTGCATCTATATATTATATGTATCGATCGATCCGATCGCTGTCGGATCTGGCGCTTCGGGGCCGGCCGCCGCATGACACGGTCCGGGAGCACCGCCGGCCGAAAATCATTGCGTTGCCTTGCCGTACACCGTGCTGGCCGCCGCCGGCGAGCCCCACGTACGCGTACACATGTATAATCCACTGCGCATCTGCCATTAGAACGTACTTACGTACACCATGGAGCAGTAGTTACGTACTAAACGTCAGTACGTACGTATATACGTGTCTGTGAGTTTGCTTGCGTAAAAATAAGCCGTTATAAATATAGACACTCCCTGACATAATTTAATTATTAATTAGTCCTATTTCGATCACCACAAATTATCATATTAGACCACCGGGTAATTAATATACATTACTATAATGTATATATATCAAATATGCGTACCATCCTACCAATGTCGGTAGGTTCTCTCCCGTCGTCGTCGTTCTGATCGATAGATTTTTTTAAATAGATCAGACTGGGTAATGGATCAAAAGATTAAGATTATGAAAAACTCTATCATAAGCATTAGAACACAATATGTTTATGCATATTCGAGCCTTTCAAAGAATAATAATACTACATCTTTCGAAAGTATTGTATTACTTAATGTCAACATGTTACACCTTATACCTAAGAGTGATATAGATTTGGACTTGTGTAGCTCAGCCTGTGTGGCTAGGGTTCTTACTTGGATCAGTTGTTTTCGTCGGTTGCTGCCTTGCTGGACTTGAGTTCATAGATAAGTAGATGGCTGGGATTTTGTTTTTGCTGTTCTTTTAGCCAATTTGGATGTTGCAGCTTGTTTATTCTCTCTCTCCCTCTCTCTCTCTCTCTCCTGGCAATAGCTAGTCCTGGTACTATAATTGTTGTTGTAGGTCAGCTTTGGACCAGAATGAATTAGTCTGGAATAATCATATTTAAAGCCTATCACTTTTGTAAGTTAACTTGCCCTGAAACTGAAAGGAGGGATAAATAACCTCTGTTTTGTAGTGACCAAGTCTTGGTTTACAGGTGCTCATCCCAGTTGGAGCCATGAGCCATCTCATCAAAATCCTGACCAGAAGTGTAACCCTAAACATCTGAGCTATCATACAGTCCTCTGAACAAAGCAGGCATCAACGAAAAACAACACATCGGTAGTTGGAGCAAGTATCTTTCCTTGCCATCGACAATAACATGGTCAGAATTCAGAACTGGCATTGTCTGGAGGGCACAGGTTGGTGATGTTGAATTCTTGAAGATGTTCTCCAACATGGCCAGATGTCACCTTCCAGAATACTTCAGAATCCGGATGAACTGATGAACAGGACAGCCCCATTACAAGCTTCCAGCAGAAAGCTGAAATAAAAGCCTAAACTCTGAACCTCCCAACTCAGCCTCAGGCTTTGTTTCGATTAATCTAAAATTTCAGCTCATCCAAAGGAGGTCGAAAACTGGGTATTTTCTATGTGAATACTATGATCTAGATGGGGTCTCAAAGACCAGAGTTTACTTTGACAACACAACAATTTATGGACCAATCAAAGTTTCAATCATTTCACCATTTACTCCTAATAACACCTAGCTTGATACAATCGTAACGTTGTCCTGAATTTGACCAAATTCTTCAAATTGTTCTGGTACGTAGTTTGTTTTCGGATATAGTAGTAAATGTAAGGACTAGTACAAGTTCTGGACTGGAGAGATCATCTGAATGCACAGCTGTTCATTGTATTCAGCTAGAAACATCAACTGGCCCAAAGTCGTTGTCAATAGAAATTTTCACTGCATCGATCACAACCTGAGTCTTCCGGGTGATGGCTGGCCACTTCGCCTCAGGTTTGCCACCAGCATCTCTGATGTTCTGCACTAACCTTGAGAATTCCTGAACCATGAGGGCCTCCTGTGGCAGGTCTGTAGTAACAACATGCTTGCTCAGCAGTGTATCCCATCCGATGGGGAGTTCAGTAAATTTGGACTTGGACGCCATGCTGAACGATGCAGATTTCTCTTCATATGGGATGACAAAGTCGGTGACATGAAGTGTGCCATTTGTTCCAACAACAGTCACGTTCATGGTGAGGTTTGCAAGGAAAGAACAGTTGAAGGTGGCGATCTTGCCATCGGCCCAGTACAGCGTCGCAACACAGGCAAGGAGCACGCCAGCTTGATTCTTAACAGGGCCATGCAGAGCTATTACAGTCTTGGGCAGCTCATAGTCCCACAAGATTGCACGGATGCAGTACCACCCAGCATCGCCAAGTGCGCCCAGGGCATCGAGGTCTGGCTTTACCCTGATATCGTTGTGGAGGAATTCTTCGTCTGCTTGAAAGCTGAACAGGCTATTTATCTGAAGCAACAGAAGAAAGATTAAAAATTTAGTTAACCTATAACATGTTGCAGAAGAGTTCACATCAGCTGGAAAGAAATGTTATAGGGGTATATCAATGCGAAATTTCATTCTGTAGTAGCAAAGCCTACAAAAAACAGCAGTATATCATTCCATAAGCATTTCACGGTTTCATATATGTACTGATGTTCCTTTGACTGCTGGCATTATTTTTGGGACTTCTTCCAATGGCTCCAAGCTTCTACATGTGCATAGACCAAGAGTAATAGTATGGCAAAGTCTAGGTATGAATTCAACAGAATATTCTTTAGTAGCTGGAGAAAATATAACCTAACTACATCCATGTTTATCTGGAGTTATACATTAAAAAACAGGTGCATGAAAATTATACAGCTGTTGAAATTTGGTGGCACATATATATTTTTGAAGTTACAAATAATAAAGCTAAAAACTCCTCCTACAATTGTATTGCTTTTTCAACTTTTCCTAATTCAATACATATAGCCATGGTGGCAGCCTTTATGAAAACAATATAACCTCAGCTTTAGTGCTTTACCTTTTAAGGCTCAGGCTCAACCTGTAAGCTTTTCCTATCTTAAAGCAAAAATATGCAGTTCTCCTGCATATTCTCTTAAAAGGAGGGCACAGGTTCAACATCCAGTAATCAAAATGTGATATCTGGATCGAAACTGAAGAAAATTATCAAGATTAGGTCTGTGCTCTTCTAGGAGCAATCACTAATTCGCTACAGCTATTGCTCACATAAGTTTTATATCTGTGTTGATTTATCTTTAGGTGTTTTGTATTTAATTTGCTTACTGTTGATCTTCCTCTTGTTTGCTTGCTTTCGATTTATCTGTAACTATTGGTCATATTGAATTGAACAATTACACAGGACAAAGTAGGTTGATGTTTTCAATGAAACAGATTGACCGAGCCAAGCGATCATTTGCAAGAGCCAATTGTGGAAAATAATATCCTAGAACTTGCTGGTTCAGCTTCTTAGTTGTAATTTTTTTTTCTCTGGGAGGAAGTAATTCTCAGCTGCTGTGAACCTAAAAAGTTGGAATTTGACTGTTTCTGTCTTTAGTGTTGGCATTGACAAGGTTAAGACTCAACTGAGCAAATCAACAAAGAGTGTGCACAGATAGGAATAAAAAAGAAGTGTAAACATGTTGCTAACCTCATTCAGCACTGAAGATGAAGCAGCTAGAGCCTCTATAGATTTAAATTATGATTGGTAATGAGATAGCCAAACCATAAAATCTCAAGATGGACAAAATTGACAATATCAACTTAGTTTAATATATGAATGATATGGAGAACAAAGACATACATAGATAGAGTGAATTTTACTAAATGCATCTATTGTTGAAATGGTAACTGATGATGATACAGACACTATGTAGAAGACAGTAGACTTCAAATATAACTATACATTGTTCCATGGAGATAGTTCCTTCAATTAGAATTTAGAAATAATTTAAACTGACTAATTTAGTCTTACCTGATAAACATTTTCATTGTCCTGCAGTCCTTTCATGTGCAAAAATGGTTCCGTGGAAGATCAAACCAGGCTAGTGTAATATCCTTTTTTATTTAATGAGAAGTAGTGATAAAAAAATCGTCCGATTAAATTGTAATCCCGACTCCTCAAGTTAATTTAACAGGAAATCAGGCTATTAATCAGCCGGTCAACCTAATTAATCAGCCGATCAACAATTAACTGGTCAATATTAATCTTTTTTTACTTGTTTTGTAGTTGGTTGTGATGATAAGATGTTGATTGACCAGGAACTGAATTAGTTTCTTTAGCCCTTTGCTACCACTTTAGCTCTTTATTTTGCTTCATATGTCATTCATTAGTCATTTGTCAGTCATTGAAACTACAATATCAACTCATCAAGTTAGTACCTTGTTGTCCTCTATCATATTTAGTGATTAACATTTTATACATGTTTACATAACTACTCTATGCCAACCGATTAATTCAATTAATCTTCGATTAATAGATTAATCCCTAATCCATGGTTGGTCAGTCAGCTACCGATAATCGATTTTTTCAACACCGATGAGAAGAGATAGAGACACCAACTAACAAGGGGAATGAAATTTATAAATCTGTAAGAGTGAGTGAGGACTGTTGCTCAGAAACTTGCAAACCATGAATCAGACTGTGAATGAATTGGTCCAACTTCACATGTTAATATTTAAGAGTGAGTTGTTCTGAGTTCAAAACATAAAACCTTGACGGACAAACCATAGCAATTGTACGAACACTCATGCACAAAAGGAGACAAAGGCCAATAGTGTTGGTGTAAACAAGTCCATGAGGCAACACAAGTTTTTTATCCACAACATATATGGGCGCTTGGGCAGATATTTGCTGTAGCAGTCAGCACATACTGAGTGAGTGAATGTACATTAATGAACCTATCCAAAGGGGGATAGCAGAAACGTAATGGGCATTTATCATGTTAGTTTCACAGACTCAGTTTATACAGTACTGGTTTGGGAAAACATAAACTTTCCAAATTCCACTTGAGCATCCAAGTCTGGATCAATACCAGCAAAAACATCTCGGAACAAGGTTCTAGCGCCATGCCAAATGTGTCCGAAAAAGAAGAGCAAAGCAAAGGTAGCATGACCAAAAGTGAACCAACCCCTTGGACTGCTGCGAAAAACACCATCTGATTTCAAAGTAGCCCGATCTAATTCAAAAATTTCCCCTAATTGGGAACGCCTCGCATATTTTTTTACAGTAGCAGGATCAGAATAACTTACTCCATTAAGTTCGCCACCATAGAACTCCACCGTTACGCCTACTTGTTCAACACTATATTTGGATTCTGCTCTTCTAAAAGGAACGTCCGCTCTCACAATTCCCTCTTCATCTACCAAAACAACTGGAAATGTTTCAAAAAAAGTAGGCATACGACGTACAAAAAGCTCGCGCCCTTCTTTATCTCTAAAGATGGGATGTCCTAACCATCCAACAGCTATTCCATCCCCATTGTCCATTGAGCCCGCTCTGAATAATCCCCCCTTTGCCGGATTATTACCAATATAATCATAAAAGGCTAATTTTTCGGGAATTTTAGACCAAGCTTCTGATAAACTAAGATTTTCGGCTAATCCATCGCTAACTCTTCGGTATATTTCTTGCTGAAAGTATCCCTGATCCCACTGATAACGAGTAGGCCCAAATAATTCGATTGGGGTAGTCCAGCGGTCGCCGCCGCCTGCTCCGGTGAGCTCGCCGTCACTTCCTAGTCCCGTTGCGCCCCTCGCTAGCGGCCGCCATGCTGGTTGCCGGTGGTGCTGGCGTGGTGTGCTCGCATGGTTGCCACGTGGCAGACCGGGTGTACCGAGCCCGCTCCTGATGCGATGACGCAATAAAAATTGTTTTTCTGCAGGAAAATAATTCATTATTGCGTCATATATCCTTTTTATTTTCTGAAATTCCAGATTAATGTTAAACCTTTAAAAATTCATAACTAATTCATTTTAACTCCGAATTTGACTGTTCAAATTACACAATTTTCTATAAAATGAGCTCTACCTATTAAAAATACTTTCACACGTGTCATGATTGATCTATTGTACTGTTCTTTATTGGTTGTTTCTTCCGTGTAGTCCCTGACGTTCCGGAAGAGCCTATTTTTGTTAAAGAAGCGTCTGTTTATCTGCAAGAGCTGCAAGGTAAGTCACTTGAGTCCTTTTATTGATCATGATTGGACTCATGTTTCAAAGCTATGTTTTCATTCAAAACATGTATTTATTTTTGAATGTCACCGAGAAGGGATTTACCTACTATTTATTAAGCCTTCTGTCGTTTTAGATCAACTCCAATAGAATTGCTATCCAACTCTTCAAGTCAAAATTTGGCCATTCAAGTGAAAAAACATCTCCAATAGGCTGGCCAACTAGATGGCTAAGCCACCCAGCTGGCCAAATTGGGCTCCTCAATAGCCAAACATGGCCAGCCAAGTTGGATGGCTAAATTTTGTGGGCCCCACATAGTCTCTCCCTTTCGTCTGCCTCTACCCTCCGCCCATCACCGGTACTACTACTCCTCCACCGCTCGCCACCAACGCCGCTCCTCTGCCGTGACCAAGAAACACCACCCGCTAGCCGCCGGCGTCGCTCCTTCACCGTGACCAAAAACGCATGGACCCCGCTGGTGGCTGCCACCTGCTGCTGCTTCGCCGCTAGAGCCCTCCACATCAGCGGTCAAAGGAGCGGTGGTGCATGGCACATGGAGCTCAGCAGCGGCGATGCACGGGGCTTGCAGCGGCCACGGCGCGAAGGGCGGCAGCTCACGGTGAGAAAGAGACGAGAGAGAAAGAAAGGAGAGAGGAAAGGGGAATGGAAAAAAGAAAAGTAAATTTTTTTAGAGTGTTGGAAACAGAGAGTTTATTGGAGTGTATAGTAGATTTAGAAAGGAAATTTTTTGGAGAGTTAGCTAAATAGATAAATTGAGAGTCAAAAATAGAGAGTCTATTAGAGATGCTCTTACCCTATTCCTTGAATGCCATGGTTTAATACTAACTAGTTAGGCCCATATTATGGTCTGACTAGCTTAATTAGACCTGCTTAGCCCTGCTTAGAAACTAGTATCACTTCATAATGCTCATCATAGTTGTTACGGTGACGCGGCGAAGCATGGCGATCTACCACCTTCACAACTTTACAGCGCTTATGGTATACGGCGTAGCGTCGCCATAGACATATCGGCGTGGCGAACAATATAGAAAAATAGCTTATAGGATTTAGAAAAATACATCAATATATAAGTAAATTGCAAATAATAATAGTAATATAGCATGATAAAAATAGCAATACAATATCAAGTTATAATATTGTTACTTTAGGTACTTATTAGATAAAAATATATAATTAAAATTTTAATAACACATTTAAAATTATGTCTAATATTATATTTAAAATTCAGTTAACAAACTATTTATATAAATCTGATCAAACATCCTATTTAAAGCATAG
>ASSH01052720.1:0-14023 GCA_000418225.1 Zizania latifolia | reverse complement strand
GGGGGGCTATCCCCCACACATGTTATCTAGTTTTATTGAGCCAACCAAGCAAAATTTTCACTAGCATGTTTGATTTGAAATTATGCCATATATGATATGCATGCAGACATACTAGTGAAATGTTTGCTTGAACATTAATCATATATGGCACAATTGTATATTTTAAAATATATGCAACTCTCATACTACGGCAAATTATAGCAATATTTTGGATTTTATTATACGCATCCATAAATATTAATCTATTAGTTTAGTATTTAAATCATATAGAGCTTAAAAATATACGCAGCCCTCGTACTATAAATTATCCACATATTTTATATTTTATTATACGCATCCACAAATATTAACCAGTTTACAGAGTAAGAGCTCAATCGGAAATCTACCTCCTTCCAAAACTCATCACTAACAACAAACACGAATAATCAATGCGAGTATTTGAGTACAAACACTAACTCAATAATATAGAATAATCTAGCTTTAAAGTTAAGTACAAAACAAATATAAATGATCTTACCAAGCAGTTATCCTTAGTGTTAGGATAAAAAATTAGCAACAAGTCGCCTTATGTTGCTTCAAGGTTCTGATCATCTCGGTTCTAGACAATATAAATGATATTGCATTTGTGTTTAAGAACCGACAATCATACCTCTTTATTATACAATTATATATATATAATTTATATAATTGTAGACTAGCTCGAGCACAACCGATGGTGAATGGCTATTGTTTATAGCAGATTCTCCAGTAGTGGTAGAGATCGATGTGGCATGAGTTTAATGGTACGTCATTATATGACTGTTTAATTAGCGTGACCACCCGTCCGTTGTTCGTGGTTCTATGCCACTACACGAGAAAATAGTCGGTTGATATGACAGACATCATTTCTTTTTGGTCGCAGGCCCGGAAAATCTCTGGACAAGCTCTGATTAGTTCTCCATGGAGAGTAGTGATTAGTGGCAGCTAGCGAGCCACGTAAGTATTGCGTTAACTTGTGCCGCAGCTTGCTGTGTCGTAGTCACGGAGCAAGGGGAGCACAAGTTAGAAAGTACAGAGTAGTTAGCTAGTTAGTTATATGCCTGTTCGAAACAAACTAACGTAAACGGTTGGGTAGGTTATCCGGTTAATTAATCTATAAAGTAATTAAATAGTATATAGTGTAAAGTTAATACAAATTAATTAAATAGTAATCTACTAATTAATAATGATGAAAATTTTTCCAAAGTATCACACGAATAGTCTGATTAATAATCTTTCTATCATGTCCGAGACGTTGGTTGGTGGTCAGTACTGTAGACAGCTTCCGGCTGATCATCCTTTGTAGCACGTGAGCTATGCTGGGAGCACCATGGAAAATAGCATCTTCGCCGAGTGCTAGACAGTTTGTTGAGTGCATTTTGTATGATCAACCGTGAGCTATGCTCGAGCCTGGGATGCTTGTTTTTTTTCATTTATAAACAAGTTTATAGCTAAATTTGAATTTAGATTAATGTTTTTTCATTGCACTTTTTATATATTTGTCTTTATTAAATATAAAAGCTTACTCTTAAATTATTTCATGTTACAGTAAGTCGGACTTGTTTTTCTAAAAAGTAAGAACAACCATCCATAAGCCATGTATTCTTGTGTGTTTTAATAATGTTAAGTTGTTGGGAATGTAGAAAAAATAGACACGCCTTTGAGTTGATTTACTTTTCCTTTGATAAACATAGGTATTAACTTGACTTTTGTACACAGACTGCTTTAATTCTTTCAGAGTTTAAGTTGGACTTGTTTTTCTAGAAGGTAAGAACAACCATCCATAAGCCATGTATTAACTTGACTTTTGTACACAGACTGCTTTAATTCTTTCAGAGTTTAAGTTAGACTTGTTTTTCTAAAAAAGTAATAACAACCATCCATAAGCCATGTATTCTTGTGTTTTAATAATTTTGTTGGGAATGTAGAGAAAATATATATGCCTTTGAGTTGATTTACTTTTCCTTTGATAAACATAGGTATTAACTTGACCTTTTGTACATAGACTTGCTTTAATCCTTTCAGAGTACATAAAGGAGGAGAAAGTTTGATTTAGAAGATCAGACTTGTCTACACTAGAGAGAATGTGAAAATGGTGCCGTATAAAAAAAGTATTTGAAACTTATGAAAAAAATATATCATGCTCATATAAATATATTATTATTACAATTGTATAAATATACACTGATTTATCTTAATATTTGTTTTATTAATTTGATTTTATATTTTGTGTACATAAGCTTCATGTAACCCCTACACATGTATTTATATATACAATATAATACTATATGCTTTGTATATAACATATAAGCCCGAGGGCGCATAGAACATATATGACAGAAGGCTTATGTCATATATATTTTATCAGTGCCGGTGTATCTTATAAATTGACACCGATAATGGACTATTCATGCTAATTATTATTACAAACTGATAGTTCTACTATCAATAATGCCGGTTCTTGAACCGACACTAATAGTTATAAATTATTGGTTCTGATAAAATCTACTACTAATGATGATTTTGAACAGCCACGGATGATATGCTTGTGTTAGTGATATAAAGTTTAGTATGCGGGTAAGATATGAAGGCCGGGCTCAACATATATACGTACCACCTAACCAAATTGTCACATGGAATTAATTAATCCGATCCTTGGAAGGAATATTTCTATTTATTTTCTTTTGTTGTGAGATGATCATGGAATATTCACAGTTGTTGGGTGCAGAGTGTGGACTATTGGCCAGTACATGGTTGACTCAAAAGTCACAATCCCTATATATACGTGTCAAATAGAATTTTTTTCACAAATTAATAACTCACCTAATCACGTGTACTTTGTGCCAAATTAAAAACAAGGTTACATATGCATGCGTACATAACTTAGAAATCTGAAGTGTGTGGCCCGAGTACATAGTTGACTCAAAAGTCACAATCTCTATATATACGTGTCAAATAGAAATTTTTCACAAATTAATAACTCACCTAATCACGTGTACTTTGTGCCAAATTAAAAACAAGGTTACATATGCATGCGTACATAACTTAGAAATCTGAAGTGTGTGGCTCGCATCAAGATGCATGTCAATATTCCTACCTAATTAGACTTTGCTTGCACGGCAGAACGAATCGCTGCCGTTAGGTTTGTTTTGCTGTTATAACTGTGGCCATCGGTTTTTGATTAAGCAGAAGTGTATGTAACGTGCGTTTGACTAGCAAGGGCATAGAAATCGAATCGCTTGGACCTTTCTACTATTCCTCTTGTCAGGCAACCAAAGGAAAATATATATTCGTGACAGCTTTTTATAACCTCCAGGAGAATTGCAATATTTCCCTGACGCCCACGAAACATCAGCCATGTATAGCTCGTAATGATAAAAGGATGTTTTAAATTACGTAGTCAAATTTTTGTTATCGGTTCCAACTCTTTCCATTGGGAGTGATCAATTAATGTTTGTTTAATATGAGGCAAATTTTAAGTTACATTTAAATTAATAAGAATTGTTCATTTTTATATATGTAACGGCTATGGTTAAAAAAGGCAGTGTATTAGAGATAATAGATCATCTTTATTTTTTTATATTTTGATAATTATAGAAATTAATTAAAACCACAATTTATTTTATCTCTAATCTCTGGATTTAATTGCCATGTGCATGTATGGAATAACTACGCGTTGCATGACATGCCGGTGAACTTCACAGAGCATTAGCAATTCTGTTATATAAATCAAATACTTATTAGGAATCATGCGTTAATATTTTCCATGAAAAAGAATTTTCTTATGAGTGAATACTAGCCAAATATCCTTACGTCAAAATGAACTTTAAAAATACCATTGTTTAAAAAAAATCAGAATTATATATTTTTCGTGCAATTTACTAATAAACATGTCAGCAAAAATATCCAAAGAAATAATATATTTAACACATATATACAGGAGATCTCACTAACTATTGATTTATACGGCCAGTCGTAGGAGTAGGCCTGGACATGTATACAAAATTTAGTAGTATACAGGTCAGATCCCTCGATCTGAAGGGCTCAACGTATATATGTACCACCTAACCAAATTGTTACATGCAATTAATTAATCTGGTCCTTGGAAGGAATTTTACTTTTTATTTTCTTTTGTTGTGCAACGATCATGGAATTTATAATTCACAGTTGTTGGGTGCCGTGTGTGGACTATTGGCCTACATAGTTGACTCACCAGTCACAATCTCCATAGACCATATATACGTGTCAAATAGAAAATTTTCACAAATTAACAACTCACATAATCGCGTGTTGTAGGGTCAATCTCCCACTGATCTACTTTATGCAAAAAAAACAAGGTTACTTGCACGTGTACACAACTCAAAAACACGAAGTTTCTAGCATCTCAAGCTGTCAATATTCCTACCTAATGAGAGTTTTCGCTGCACGGCCGGAGTCGCAACTCCTGTTTGGTTTGTTTTTTCCAGGAAAATGCATTTCGCCCTGTTTCTTATTGAAAGCAGAAAGGTAGACACTGAGATATCAGTTTTACAATGGACAACAAAACATCTACCCGGTTTGGGAAAATACTTCAAACCCAGAACAGCGACTAGCGCTGAGCCAGAAAAACCTCCAAAAAAGTTTTCAGGTTAGCACTAGGCTAAACACACATCTAAAGCTCTCAAGTTTTCAGCAGCACAGAACTACCACGAAATATACCGAAGCCACAACTAAACAAAACAGGCCGTGTAACGCACATAAGCATGCCCACAAAAACACATATCACAACTTTGTCATCACAGAATCTTTGTTGCCCACAGCGCGACTTTCAAATCAGCAGGGGATCCTTGGCACCGCCATCCGCTTGACACAACTTCATCTTCTTTGAAGCTCTCGCAGCTTGGCATGGAGCGATGATGGGCAATGTTTTATAACCTCCAGGAGAATTGCATTTCCCTGACGCCCACGAAACATCAGCGCGCCATGCATAGCTCGTAATGATAAAAGGGTGTTTTAAATTACGCAGTCAAATTTTTGGTATTTGTTCCAACTCTTTCCATCAGGAATGATCAGTTTTTGGTTGATGTGCTGTTAAGATGTTACTGGTATAAAAGGGATGTAAGCACCTTAGTACCGGATCCCATTATAATTCTAAAGTTAAACGTATTTTCAAACAAACCTAGGCCTACGCGTCCTTCTTCTTAAAAAAAAGAGATGTTACTTGTGGCTTCTAGCTGACAGGGACCCCTGTCAAAATAATTTCCTGACGGCCATCCTTCTCTAAAGGCTAGTTTGACCAAAGTCCAATTCAACAGTGGTGTGTCATAAAGTCACACACAAAAACACAATAAAACCTTAAAAATGTAATTATCATGGAAAACCTTATTGCCAAGTTTGACCCATTAATGAGTTATAATATTTTACTTATTAATATGGCAGTGTTCTTACACTAGTAGAGTTGTTATAGCTGATGTATCGGGCGCAAGCTGCAGGTAGTAATGTGGTAGGTAAACGGTACATGCATGGTGGCGACCGCTGACTCGCTGAGGTCGCTGGCGGTACGATTTGTTCAATTTGTACTTGTGCACTACAAATTTATAACGCCGTAATTTTCCTCGCGCGTTAAAGAAGGAATATATAATAATAATAATAATAAAAGTGTTTACAGAATTTATTCGAAGAAAAGTCAATTAAGTAAATAGGCTAATATTTGAGCCCAAGATATTCTTCAAAAAATATATCATGGCGGCGGGAGAATCTTTCTTAAATTCTTCATACTATAAATTGTTACTCAAATTTTTTCTGAAAATTTTGAACTGAAGGAAGTATTACCTCCGTTTTAAATTATAAGTCATTCTGACGTTATCCAGAATCATATATAGATCAATAAATCTAAATAATCTAGACAACGCCAGAATGACTTATAATCTGAAACGGAGAGAGTAATTTAATAATAAACATCAATTCAATATTTATTTTAATTGGAGGCAGTTTAAATCTTTCCTCCTCTCTTTTGGACTGAGCTCTGGTCCATTCATTTTCCTTCGTTTTATTTTTCTTTTTTTCTTGAGCTGGCCATCTACCCTTCCATTCCTTTTCTTTATCCCACACTGGCCCAGTTGGCTCGCTTGCAGGTCCGCCCGAGTCACACTGCCATGTGGACCCCTATTGTTAGCCTCCCTCTCATGTCTTAATTTATTCCTCGGTACCGTCCAACACTACCATATAAACGGTCTTTAGTGACGACTAAAAATATGTGTCACTAATACACTTTTTATGACACGTAAGTTGACGGTCATCACTAAAAACATATGACACGAACAATTAGACGCAATTATCGAAACGATGTGTAGAAAACTTTGAGTATAGAGTCATACCTTTAGTATCGGTTGAAGTTTCCAACCGATACTAAAGGGCAGACGAACAGTCAGACGCAGTTATCGAAACGATACGTGAGAAACTTTTAGTATAGAGTCATACCTTTAGTACCGGTTGAAATTATCAATCGATATTATAGTGCAGCGAATAGTCGGATGCAATTACTCAAATGACGTGTGAGAAACTTTTAGTATAGAGTCGTACCTTTAATACCGGTTGAAGTTATCAACTAATACTATTATAAAGATTATGGATATACCCACACACAAGTACACAACCATAAGTCTAACAAATATGGGATATGTTTATAGATGTACATGAGTATATCCACAATCCGTATAATCTATAAGGATGATTGTTTAGTATTTGAATTCCTCACCATGACCTCTCAAACTCATCACAAGTATCTTACCCTTGCTTATTATAAAGATTGTGGATATAAACATGCACACATCCATAGATGTATGCGCATGTTTATATCTACGATCTACGTGATCTACAAAGATGATCCTTGATTATATAGTACTTGAACTCCTTGTCATATCATGATTTTTCGAACTCTTCTCGTGTTATCTTATTATGAAGACCGACGGCCAATTAAACTACAACTCCCGCCACAGGATAATCAACTTTGAATGATAAGAATGGAGTTTTGAGTGACATATATTTTATATTTCTTTCCACCGGGAGTGTGCATCTTGTTTACACTTCCTAAACTGGTCAATACGAGTCCTATCCAGAAATCCTTTATAATTATGAAGCCGCTGCCACATAAACTTGCTTGTACATAATAGCTATATATCGACAAAACCAAATAAAAGAATTTATTTATAAAAAATTACTTAAATTTTAAATATAAACCATAAAACTGTTTTTTGTTTAAAATTTGAGAATAAAACCATAAATATCAATTTCAATAAATAAACATTATGGTCACCTCACCCAGATAGATAGCGTGATGACAACAAAATATCGTCACATCTACGACAACCCAACGTTAGATGGAACAATAAGCATATGTTAGCATACCGCCAACAATGACGTAGGAAGCACTTAGAATTTCACGATATCTTTGACCTATTAGGATACCATCGTATATATTACTATGTCTAGAATTAGTCTTTAACGGTACGTACCTGCATTGAAGTTGATAGCTAGCTGATTAGTCAGCCAGCCCATACACACACATATATAGCTGATCGAGCGCTAGCACAGACTTATTATTTATGATCATAAGCTTACCGTTAATAATTTTTGGTTAGAAATATGTGTTCATCTCAAACAAGTAACCAATCATCATAAATATTATTATCTATGACAATTGACAATAACAATCTGCTATAATGAGAGGTCGCTCTAAATCTAGTAAGCTTCATCCATCACAGATTAGTCATTTATGACCGATTATAATAATAACTTATCACAACAAATGGCTCTCATGGGGGTAATTAACCTTGATTATAGTCCATTATAAGTTATCTATGAAGATTGAAAATAAACAATAAATATTAATTTAAAAAATAAATATTATAGCCACATCACCGAAGTTGGTGTGATCGACCAGAAACTATCGTCACGTCATACGATAATGTCACGTAAGTTGGAACGATAAGCATATGTTAGCTAGCATGCCGCCAACGATGACGTAGCTAGGAAGGTAGCACATAGAATATCACGGTAACTAGTTAGTATCTTTGACCGGTTAGGATACCATCGTATATTACTATGTCTAGAATAGTCTTTAATGGTACATATACCTAGGTATACTTTAGTTGGTATCTACCTGCTGATTAGTCAACCAGCCATACATATTATATATATATATATCTCATCTAAAGAAAGATCAGATTTTATACTTCTGTCGCGTGCAGGTATAGCTGATGTTACACAATTAGGGGGTTCAAATCTTAATATTTATGTGAAAAATAACTAATCAATGACTCCTCGTGCGGTAATTAATCATTTACTCGTGCCAACTATACGTTAGGTGACTATATATATACGGATGGGGACTACTTCATTACCAATAATTTTGCATCCTTTAATTAAGTATTTAACGATTAGCCGGTGGTTTTATGTATATATATAGAGAGAGAGACAGAGCAGGTTTCTGTTGGGCATAGTTTGGCAATATAACGTTGACTACATAATCTTTTTCGACGTGCATGGATACGTTACTACTAATAACTGACAGATGCATGTATCATGCGTTTTTGAAAAACTGGTACAAAACCCACGTATATTCCGCCGGAAGATAAGAATTGTCAGATAAAATTGAAGAACTTCTGCTCCCTCCGTACGTCCACAATATATGATTTATAGCTTTAATTTTAAAATGTATCCTCCTAAAAAGATTTCTAAGTACTCTGGACATCATCAATTAATCACCCGTCATTAAATTTGTACTCAATTTAAGCCCAACGATCCCTCATTTAATTAGAGATATATACTTTTTTTATTCAACATTAATAATCTATACTAAAAACATATAAATCCTTATATTTGTGGAGGGGGAAAATAAGGTAACATTTTTCAGTCTTGGAACTAAGAGAAAGTTCTTTGTCTGGCGGGGTTTAATAGATAATAAAAGTTACAGACAGAAATGCTTAATTACATCTTTTCAAGTAGTTAGATTTCGTTTACGAAAACCATATATGTATACATAGAATGCCAAGAAAAATACTTCTTTAATATTTTCGTTTTATGAAGTTATAGAAGTACTAGATAAATTATTTACATATCCAGCCTTCCATTAGCCAACATAGCCAAAATTGATATTATACAAATATATCACAATGTAAAATTATGAACAGTGGTGTATCAAAGTTTCAATAGTTGACCATGTGGAAATTAAGTGACCATATAAATAGTAAACTTGTAATTCTACGATGGGTACCTCAGTGTCAAACTGAAGATGAAATGCTCGCTCCATCCGTGCGGTTTTGTTGCAACTGAACTAAACTAAGTGCAGAGTTTTCTGAAGTAGTTTTGACTTTAATTAAAACTACAATGAGTACATGTCATTTATATCGTCTGATCGAGTTTGATACATCAGATACAATTTTGTATATATGGTCCCAATATGCAAATTAATGTAGTGATGTTTTAAATCTCAAAGCACATCTCGGTAGATTTTGGAACGTATAAATTTTCATTTGTTTAATTTCAGTATCATATTATGTTTGCTAGCTCTCACCACTAAGCAATTAATAAATTATATATGGAATAGAGATTAACCTTAATTTTGTACGTTTTTTGGAATTTCTGCAAACTACTGAATATCTGGTTAAAATTTCATGACCATATATAATATAATGAAACATGAAAATATTATATGTAGAACTTTATGGAAAAGATAATAATTAATGTTATGAAAGATACATACCTAAGATATATAACGAAGGTAATAACATAGTCTGAACATCTTAATCAAAGCAAGTGACTCTCTCGCATCCTTTTTTTAAAATAACATAGCCTGAACAACCTGCTGATTGAGACATATACCACGTTTTGCAGATGATATATACTCCTTCACTCGCTAAAAATTTTACTTTTAAGAGAAAGTTGATAAATTAGCATTGAGAGTAAAAAAATAAAAGTAGCCTGCTTATTAAAAAAATAGCGTTATAATGTGATAGTTAACGAGTATTGAAGAAATAAAACCTCATAATTTACAAACCAAGAGTAGATAAGAGAGGTAAAAATAAATACTTTTTAAACAAACTTAAAAATGTTGAAGTAAAGTTTTTTTTGCAGGAAAGAGTAGGTGATTATGTATACGTGGAATTAATGATAAGCATATGTTAGCATGCCGCCAACAATGACGTAGGAAGCACATAGAATTTCACGGTACGTAACTAGTATCTTTTACCGATTAGGATACAATCGTATATTACTATGTCTAGAATTAATCTTTAACGATACGTAACTTTATTGAAGTTGGTAGCTACCTGATTAGTTAACCAGGCCATACATCATGTGCAGTGATAGGAGATAACCCTAACATAAAACTACTCATGTGCAGTGGAGATAGGAGATAACCATTATTATCTGTGACGAGTGAGCTTAATTACCGTCAGTGATTTTTTTGTTGGTAATGTATCGACTCATTTTAGACTATCATGTTGATAATAACCGCCCGTCACAGATTAGATGTCACCTAGAGATTGCTAGCTTTACCACAGATGTATCATCTATATATATGACAGTTGATAATAACGACTCATCACACATAATAATAACGACTCATCACAGATAATAATAACGACTCATCACAGATGATAGCCACTCTAAATCTAGCAAGTTTTACCACCTATTATATATTGGTCATCTAGGACAGGTTATAATAATGATCACAGATAGCTCTTTTTTCTCCGGCCGGTGGATGTTAACCTCGACCATATATAGTCTATTAATACGATCTGTGACATTAAAAATAAACCATAAATATTAATTTTAAAAAATAAATGGTATAGCCACGTCACCCAAGGTGGTGTGACAAGAAATAACTATCGTCACGTCATACATACGGTAATGCCACGTAAGTTTGGATGATAAGCATGCATATATATGTTAGCATGCCACCAACAAGACGTAAGAAACACACAGAATTTCACGGTAACCAGTATCTTTGACCGTTTAGGATACCATCGTATATTACTTAATTTGCGTCTAGAATTAGTCTTTAACGGTACGCACCTACACTGCACTGAAGTTGGTAGCTAGCTGCTGATTAGCCGACCAGGCCATATATATTATATATATAGCTGAATCATCTAATGAAAGATCAAATTTAATTTTATACTTCTGTCGCGTGCAGGGTAGCTGATGTTACATAATTAGAGGGTTAAAATATTAATATTTCTGTGAAAATACCTAATCAACGACTCCTCGTGAGTAATTAATCATTTGCTCGTACCAACTCCATACGTATAGTAGTTGACTATACGGATGGGGACTGTTGCATTACAAATTTCGCCTCCTTTAATTAATAGAAAACACAGATGCATCGACAGTTTTAATTATTTTTTGGCAATTACAATTTAATTTACTTGTTTGATATCCATCTCTTCACGATTAAATTAAGTATTTAACGATTAATTAGCAGGTCATTTTATGTATAGCAGGTTTCTGTTCGGCATAGTTGGCAATACAATCTTTTTCAACGTGTATACGTTACTATAAAAAAAGTACTAGAAATTATTTACATATCCATATGCACCACTGAAAACTGAATATTATTCCTATCGGCGCCTTCATTTTTCTGATGGTTTTGTAGTCATGACATAAAAAACGAAATTCCCTATGGGTTTATGTATGGTGTACCGACAGGGAAATTAGTTTAGTCTTACGGTTATTTGATAATCGACAGGAAAATAACGTCATGGCTTGACGGGTTGAAAAGAACCGACATAGAATTTGATTTTCCTATTTCTTTGTCGGTTTTTCATATTTTCCTGACGGTTTGATGCCCAAGGAAAATCAGCTTTCCAGTAGTCCTACTGATGCCAGCCTAGCTTCCATTAGCCAACATAGCCAAAATTGATATTATGCAAATATATTACAAATGTTCGCTCCATCCGTGCGGTTGTTGCAACTGAACAAAACTAAGGGCAGAGTTTTAACTAGTTTTGACTTCAATAAAACTAATGACCACATGTCGTGCATGCATGAAATTAGCTAAGAGCCTAAAACTAGTTAAAACACAAAACAGGTTCAGACGATGGACACGATCGAAACAGATTCAATATATATCGTCTGGAGTTTTATATATCAGATACAATATAATTTTTATATATGGTCCCAATGTTGTGATGATGTTTTAAATCAAAGCACATCGGTAGATCTTGGAACGTATACATTTTCATTTGTTTAATTCCAGCATCATATTATATATGTTTGCCCTCACCACTAAGCAATTAATAAATTATATATGGAATATAGATTAGCCTTAACTTTGTACTTCTCTTTAATTTGGAACTTCTGCAAACTACATAATAACCAGTTAAAATTTCATGACCATAATGAAACACGTACGAAAACATATAATATGTAGAACTTTCTAGACTAAAGGTACGTAATAATTAATGTTATGAAAGTGATATATACCTAAGATCTGTAACGAAGGTAATAACATAGTCGTCTGAACTAACGACTGTTTCAGATTAATTATCTCACGGTTACTAGTGAAAAAGACTTGTCATTGATCATGCCTGAATTTTGCTGCTCGCAAAATTGTCTCCTTTAAACAACTTATTGGCAGCTTACGGTTAAAGTATAAGCAGATTATGTACTAAAGAAAAAATTAATTATAGATAGCTTAAGTATTAATCATAATCAACAATAACTAATAATTAGAATCGGCCATATTAATCATGTTTATCAAATAATCATAATTATATTATAATCTAATTATTTTAAGCTGTCAAGAAAAAGCCAAGCAATGCAATTAATATTGATTGGTCCTCATTGATTACTTGATGACCGATGAGTACGCACTGCTGACGGTGGTACACGATCGTAGTATGTACGTACACTGTAGCAACAGCAACCAACATAATTAAGAATCAGTCAGTCAATATTAATTCTACCATTTTAAGCTTAACTGAGATGAACAGACTGACAGAGAGCTACGTTACGTCATGCTTTGTTGGTTAATCAATTTCGGTCGTCCTCCAATCAATGAGGTCTGAGTAATCTGTTTTGGCTTCGCTTCTGAAACGACTATTTGTTGCTCTGATCCATCCGATCTTTTTTCTTTCTTTTGCAGTGTGTTCCAGGTACATGCATTTGAGCATTTCGTAACGAGCGAGCCTATATATATCGTCCAAGTGGAGAGCTGGTTTTATTAATCTTCCGCAGGAAAGAAGAGGAATACACATCAGCAGACTAGAAGAGGAGTTGGTAGTATAGTACTAATAATTAAAGGTGATGAGGCCACATGCACTAGCCTTTTCTTCTCACTTTGTCTAGCTCATCTTAATTAATTTCTAACCTATTCAATTCATTTAGCGCTTGATGTGCGAATACACGGATAGGAACATAATCCAATTATTGTGGTCCAGAACTATTCAGTAATTAATTAAGTTTATTTATTAGAAATGTTAATTATCTTCGTACTACATAAATGTCATTTAGTACCAATTGACAAAAATATTTAGTGTCGGTTATTAAACTAGCATACATAAGCTGAAATTGACACTCATAGATATCAGTAATGGTTCAACTAACTACCTGTGCTAACACTACACCATGGCATCAATAGTATATCGACAGATAGTCTGTTGGTGAAATCCCTATTTGACATCAAAACATCTATTTGCAAAGGCTTTTACCGACATAAAGTATTGTGTGTGGGGACAAAGCCCGTTGGTAAAGACCTATACCGATAGACAACACCTTTGATGACAGATGGCCTGTCTGCAATATTTAAGTTTTAGCGACAGACGATCTTTGCCGACGAATAACTTGTTGCTTGCAAATATGACATGTAACGACAGACTGTCTAATAGCATGACGACTAACATATTTTTAATAGAATATATATGCAAATCATAAAACACTGCATTCAACACCAAATTACTTTGTACATCGATCCATTCAACATATATAGTCCATAAACATAATATAAATATATAATCATGCATGC
>ASSH01052719.1:0-14123 GCA_000418225.1 Zizania latifolia | reverse complement strand
GAGGGCAACTTTTCTTATAATGAAAATGTAACATTTTTTAACTATGTGTTCACTCATCTAAATATGATACGCAGTAATAATTGAGAGAGTATTCGGGACACTGAAAGCATGACAAAAGCAAAAGTTCCATTATTTTGTTTGCATTGTGTCAGGGAGCTCCAAAACATCCAATAAACAGTACTAAAACATGCGTTCTTCACTTCTCCCCCATTTTACCATTTTATTTTATAATTTGTTTGACTTTTTAAGTTAAATTACACTAACTTCGATCAAGTTTAAAGGAAAATAAATACATATTTTAACATATATAATATCAAATAAACACATTATTAATACATATTTTATTGTGAATATAATGAAACTAATTTGATGTCGCAGTTGTTGGTACACTTTTATATAAAATTAGTTAAACTTATAAAAAATTGAAAGACTTATAATATGAAATAGACGGACGAAGTAAGTAACTGAGCTGTTCCTAATTAACTTATTAAATTTAAGTTAATTAGCAGAGAAGATAAATAAACTGCCTTAGCTCGAATGTCAATCGGCTTCACTCTCTGTCGTTCTCAGGCTGTCAATTTTGCATTTTTGCAGGCCTCTGAAACAAGTATTACAGTACAAATCAACTATGAATGCATCCATCCAATTGGGAATAATTCACCAAGCACTGAAGCATCTTTCGCCTCAGTTCTTCACGCGCGCCGTCCACGTCGTCTTCCCTACCTCCACTTGCACTTGACCATTTCCATGGCGATGCTGCTGCAGGCAGCCGGACACTACCCATGACGACCCTATATACGTGTGTCCATCCACAAGCACGCAGGAGAGCTTAACACAGTTAGCAATGGCGGCGAGGCGGCGCAGCGTCGCCATTTTTCTCCTGCTCGCGTGCTTCACCTGCCGCTGGTGCTCGTCAATGGCCGGCAGCGGCAGCAGTGAGCAGGAGGCTGACAGGGACAGGGTGGGCCGCCTGCCAGGGCAGCCGGCGAGCCCCGGCGTGTCGCAGTTCGCCGGCTACGTCGCCGTGAACGAGCAGCATGGCAGGGCGCTCTTCTACTGGTTCTTTGAGGCGCAGGCGACGCCGTCGTCCAAGAAGCCGCTTCTCCTCTGGCTCAATGGAGGTCGCTTCTGCTTCTGCGGCTCCTGCTTTTCTTGGAGTGCTATCTAGCTCAGCTGATTAGCTAAAACTCAAGCTTTTTTTGTGAAATTATGATACCTTCAGATTGTTTTCCATGGAAGAGTTAGTGAGCTGGAAGTGTACTGCTTTTACCATCTTTTCTTGGCTGCTTGCTTTGTGGAAATGTGGAGTACTTCTAGCTAGTTCATGCTATTTGTGATCATTGGATGCTCTGAACTTCTGAAGGCGTTGGTTTATTTTTCTTAGTGGGAATCTTGCAAAATTCAACATGTAATAAACAAATGATTGTTGCATGCGGCATTTATTGGTTTTCTTGTTGTTTTGCTAGGGCCTGGCTGCTCTTCCATTGGCTATGGTGCTGCATCTGAGCTAGGGCCTCTCAGAGTTGTCAGACAAGGAGCAGCACTAGAGTTCAACCAGTATGGATGGAACAAAGGTGCTCCTGTGCTTGTATTCTCCTTGAATTTCTGAATCCATTTTTGATTCTTAATATCACTGACATTTTGTCTGAAGCATAATTCTGAAGCCACTTTGTTGTGATATAAATTGGTCCTTGCCATGCCAGAGGCTAACCTCCTGTTCTTGGAGTCTCCTGTTGGGGTTGGCTTCTCCTACACCAACACATCCTCTGACCTTACCAACCTTAACGATGATTTTGTAGGTAAATTTATCGTAAAATAGTACTCTAGTCTGCTTGGCCATCTGCAGATCATCTAAGTTTGGATTCCTTTTTTGTAGCTGAGGATGCTTACAGTTTCCTGGTGAACTGGTTCAAGAGATTTCCACAGTACAAGGACAATGAGTTCTACATCTCAGGAGAGAGCTACGCAGGTAATCCATTTCAGAGATGTAGCCAGTAATCTTCAAAACGACATTTAACCAGAGTAGAGTTTTCTAGCCAATGTTCTTTTTGGTCTAACATTTAGAGTTCTAGATTTCAGCAAGAAATTAAACAATGTGCTAACTGCAACTTAATTATTGCAATAGTTGATGGACTGCTGCATGACTCACTCTGGCGTAGAAGACATTTTCTGCTTTGTTTTCATGTGTGCTCATGTTCTGCATGCCTTCTTTTCCACATCCCATTGTCCAGTCAAAATGGAAGGCAGCAGCCCAGTCTTTCATCAATATTCTCTTATCGTTTGCTTTCACAATAGCTCAGGGATTGTATGCCTATGAACCTAGCATGACTCCAGGACATGATATCTAATTGGACAGCGTCAACATCTTGTCTGAAATCAGAACTTCCACTGAAGAAAAATCATCACTTACTTGTAGGACTGGTTGACAGCTTAGCATGTCCACTCACTAGGTTGGTGACCATGATATTTCCCGATGAAATAAATCTGCATAACCCCTCACGTATTGCTAATTGATTACTTAACCTCCTAAACTAATAAACCAGAGGTTTAACCCTCTAACCTTTTAAATACCGTTTAATTAACCCCATAAGGTGATTTTGTAAAGTGGTTTTGCCTTGTTGACATGTCATGTTGGACAAGATTACCATGTTAATCACATACACCTACATAAAAAACTAACAGCCACATCCTCTGAACCTCTCGTTCACTCCGTGAGTGTCTCCTTGTTTACTCCGACATCTCCTCCACGTTAAACAAGATTATGGTGCATCATGTTTGTGTCATGTATAAATAGTTTATACCTATAAAATTTTGTTGTGAGACTTGAGATGATAAATCAGATAATAGTCATGAAAGTCTATATAAACCCTTATGTATTGTTGTCCAACGTGGTATACCAACAAGACAAAACCACTTTACAAAACCACCAAAGGAGGTTAAGTAAACTGTATTTAAAAACACCTAGTTTATTAGTTCAGGAGATTAAGTGATCAATCAGCAGTGAGGAGGTTATGTAGTTCAGGAGATTAAGTGATCAATCAACAGTGAGAAGGTTATGTAAATTTATTCCTTTCTCGATTCAGCATGTCTAAGCAAGAAAATTTTAATACTTTAGCTGGTGCAAGTGTTGTTAGCCCAGCTCACAAGATCACACACACTCACTATGAGAGAATTACTCACACACAAGTGTTTTTGCGGCACTGCATACTAGCACCTTTTCTTTCTTTCTTTCTGCCAATTGATTCAACTAAACAACTTATTACAAGTCCTTATATAGACTCATGCACGCATGCAGTCACTAACCCCACTAATTACATGCACGTCTTCACTAACCAAATAACTCTCATATGCACACTTAATCTCTTACACATGTACTCAACACATTAACACATAATCAACAAGATTAACCCCAGGTCCCAACAAGTTAATTTCAGCCTTTTCTTCCTGATGTACAATATGCTTGCTTTCATAAAATTCTTCAGAATTCAGAAGAAACTTAAACTGAAAGATGGCCTGCTTAAGGAAAAAGGAAAATGACTTGTTGCTTGCATCGAGAGCACAAATTATACAGATCTTCCTTTGCTTGAAACCAGGATAACGCTTCTCCGTATAAAGCATATAGGGTTGAGTTTTTGGATTCCAGTGGTCCATTAGATCTCTGAACATATGCCCACAAAACGATGATAAAATCATCACTCACCAGTGGTAGGTTCACGAGTCACATTGGGCTTCTTTGACAATGCACATGCTGTGGACCAGAAGATGCCCTGCAAAACTCTTCTTGTCCAGTACATCATGGAAGGTGAAATCTGAACTTTTCCTGTGCAATTCCCTGTTCTGCAGGACACTATGTGCCCCAACTTGCTGACCTTGTCTACGAAAGGAACAAGGACAAGAAGGCCAGCACATACATCAACCTCAAGGGGTTCATTGTGAGTATTTCAATTGAATCACTATTCATACTTATATGGCAAAATGTCTCTTTTATGTAATGTAAAACTGGTTCATGACTAAGAAACCATACAAAGTAGTAAGAAGTGTGTATTTTTGAAGAATAGTTTCTCTGTTGCATTGCTTACTGGAAGACTTGATTAAAATTCATGCAAACCATCTTAAACTGATAAAAACAATGGTGATGAGAGCAAGGTTTTAGAATTAGAAACCATCACCTGCATGAATGTTACTGTCAGAATGACCTACTTGCAGGTAGGCAACCCTATCACCAATGACTACTATGATTCCAAAGGGTTGGCTGAGTTCGCATGGAGCCACGCAGTCATTTCAGATCAAGTTTATGAGCGCATCAAGAAAGTTTGCAACTTCAAGAACTCCAACTGGACTGAAGATTGCAACTCTGCGATGAACATCATCTTCAGTCAGTACCATGAGATTGACATATACAACATTTATGCCCCAAAGTGCCTTCTAGATCATACTTCAGCATCTTCAGCTGATCGCACATTCTTCGCCAATGACCCGGTAAAGTAATAGATGCACAAAAGGATTCTTCTTGCTGGAGGCTCTTCTGAATCATGCATTTCTGTTTCTTGACAGGAACAATTCAGAACGAGAATCAGGATGTTTTCAGGCTATGATCCATGCTACTCATCATATGCTGAGGACTACTTCAACAAGGATGATGTGCAGGAAACATTCCATGCGAAGGCCAGTGGACAGCTTCCAGGGAAATGGCAAGTCTGCAGGTGGATTAGCCTAGAACTTTTTGTCTTTATTTTTCTGTGGATTAGTCATTCACTCTTTTACCTTGAACATGAGCTCATCCATTTCTTTTGCAGTGACCAAATCCTCAACTCTTACAATTTCTCAGTACTTTCAGTCCTACCGATATACTCCAAGCTCATCAAAGCAGGACTGAGAGTTTGGCTCTACAGGTTTGCCTATCAATAGAAGTCATTTTTTGCGAAAAATATAGAAGTCATTTTCAGTTATGAAGCATGCACATTAGATCTTCCTTGTTATCATCCATTGCACAATTCTTGTATAGCTTCTCTGAAATCCTACTGTTACTGTTCAAGTACATTGGTAACATGCATCAATCATCCAAAATATTCAATGATAACATATATTTTCCCTAAATCAATCTGTGTTTACCAAACCAGTGGTGATGCTGACGGTAGAGTCCCAGTCATCGGCTCTCGGTACTGCGTGGAAGCACTTGGCCTACCAATCAAGACCGATTGGCAATCTTGGTACCTTGACAAGCAGGTTTGCCGCTATTGGCCGAACTGAACATCCTGTGAATTGTCCATCAGTGTTCATGCTGAAAAAATGGAGCAAAAATGCAATGCAGGTTGCTGGGAGATTTGTGGAGTACCATGGCATGACCATGGTGACAGTCAGAGGAGCAGGTCACCTGGTGCCTCTCAACAAACCTGCTGAAGGGCTTTTGCTGATAAATACATTCCTTCGTGGTGAGCAGCTTCCGTCAAGGCGATGATATCGCAAGAGCATGTAGCAAACAATTCAGGAACAGAGTAGTGATCACAAAAGAATGCTCATCATGGCTAAATTTGATATGGCATTGTCTAACTCGGTTTCAAGTGCGTCACAAATTCATCATTCTTCTCAACATTCTTTCAAATATGTTGCTTAGTACACTGTTTTTGTGTGCATTTTAGTGCCTAGTCTTACAGATATCATCAAAATATTAACACAATTCAGTCAAAATGAGGTGCCATCCCAGGTAAAACGCCCCAATAAAAGATCCAAAAACACACGCATATTGTCAAGGGCGTCGGCACCTAGGGTAGGAGGCCCTCGACTGCGTAGATCGTAGCGGTGGGATAGGTTGGCGCAGGGTTGATCCCCTTGCCGAGCTATGTTGGAGAGCGGAGGAGACTTTAGAGAACGGGGGAGACTTTAGAGAATTGGGACAGGGATTGTAGATTGATCTTTTTTTGCTTGATTATGCCTCAAAAGCTTACATTTATATTTATAGGGGCTAACAGATAAGACAAGGGAAATAACTAATCTTAACTAACAAGGAAACTAATCGCAAGGGGCCACTATTCCCACGGGTACTGTTGACGTGAACAGTACCACGGGGTACTGTTCACTCCTTGGGCCTGGCGGCCCTGGCCCATAGCACATGACACATATATACCACACATCATTCACTCAGTCATACTAGCCTAGGTAACTTCAATCCCTCTGCATCTCCTAGAGCCATCCACTTTCAGGAAATCTAAAATTCAACACATTTGTCATTTTTGTTGAAATAATTTCATGAGTCCTTAAAATAAACACCTCAGAATATCTAAACAGAATGGTAGTCTGATTGAGTCAACAATTAGCTATGGCATGAAAGTGTTGAACTCAAAATTCTAAGGGTATTTGGTGGAGCTTCAGATTCTGAGAAGCAACTGGTAAGTATCTAGCTGATGAAAATCTAGAGAAGCTAGGAAAAAGCTGGTATTTCTCAGCTTTTGGAATCTAGTTCATTTCTAGAATCTGTAATTATTGAGTTTCAAAATATAAGTCTAGAATTTAAACTATTTAGGGAGCTTTAGATTCTATAAATAACTGCAGCTACCAGAAGCTCTCCTAAATAGGTCCAAGTCTACCTGCATGGGCTGAAAAAATTGACTGATTTTTCATACTGTATGAAATCATACCACAAAGATTAGAAAGCATACTTTTTGTGAGTCTATGGTGGAACTAAGCACGGTTCCATAAAAAAGAAATTACCAAGCTCAGTGAATGAAACACTGACAACTGACTAACTGAGCAAGCCACACGCAACACCATGCGCTTGTCTCTAGCACTGATGAAAAAAAATGATAATTTGCCACTAAGATACTCTCAATATAAACCCTTGATTTGGTTAAGTTGTCATCCATGACAATAATATCTAAGACCATCTAAGTCAATGATATATGAGCAGGACAGAAAAAAAATCGAAGCCAATGTGACAGTGGCAAATCAAAATCTTTCGCACTGGACACTGCAACTTAGCCCCGGGAGACAATACTGAGAGTGTGGATGTTTTTCTTAGGAAGAGAAGCTGGAAAGAAAAGGGAGAAAAGATGATGGTCAATAGCTGCTGGACAAATTGAAGAACAAATTGGGTTCCTTTGTGGAGTGGAGCCAAGAACAAAAATAAGCAGAAGAAGATGAAATGGGAAGACGGCCAAAACCTTGGAGCTTCTTGATCTCTGTGCCCTTCTCGGACCACTCGCTCACAGCTTCCTGCTGTTTGAGGTTAAGAAATCGTTTCCCCCGCACTATTTCAGGGTAAGGCGGGTACTTGAGCGGGAGCGGCCTGGAGGCCAAGGTACCGGCGGCTGCGCCATGGGAGCAGGCAGAAGTGGAACCCTAGCCCGCCGCCGTTGCTGCGCAGGGCCGTTCCTAGCATTATAGCATTATGGAGTCCCTAGCGAAAAAAAATAAATATTCTTTATATTAATTATAAAATTATTCTGTGCATATATAATACGTAATATCAATCCACAACACTAATATGTTTTACATTAGTCAAAGCACTATAAAGTTAAGTCATAACCTATCTTGAATCATCTATTAAAAAAAACAAGTATGGACTCATAGCTACATTAGTTATCGAAAGCGATTTCTTCTTATATTTTTCAATGTAAAATCATTAATAATAGTATGTATATCAATCTAATTTAAGATAGCTTTTTCTATACATAAAGTGTCTAAATTATTCTATCTTTTATGTGACATTATTGATCTCAAATAGTTTTACAATAACTTTAACTTTAAAAAACTTCTTTCAGTTGATGCCACAATCACAGATATAGTAAATAATATTCGATAATCAATTAAAATATTTGAATATTAATCTACATCTCTAACAAACTCAAAAATCTCAATAGAAAACATATAACCATTCAACAAAATCATTTGCAAAACTCTTATTTCAGAACAAAGATCATCAAGCTCAACATTAAATGATCCATTTTGACAAAAAAAATCACAAATTTAGCACAACATTTTCTTAATTCAATATCATCCAATGACTTCATGCCTTTTGAGATAAGAAAAAACCAAATATACTTTTGAACACATGTAACTCTTCAAATTTATTTTTTAATAAAGTATTTGTTTAAATCATAGACCACGTCACTAAATCTTGAGTCCTAATGGATATAGTATATATGTATATATAATTTAGGATCCCTAAGTTTTATGGGTCCTAGGCGGTCGCTCCTCTCGTCATGGCTCAGGAACGGCCCTGAGTTTCGGCCACAGGGGCTTGAAATGTATCTCTCTTTCTTTTGCGAGCCTGCTGATCCACCTTCTAGTCCTCTCTAGAAGGATTCCAAAAATACGTGAAGCTGTGAACTCAGGCTGATTTTACATGGAGGGATATCTCAGGATGCGAACAGGCAATTTTATTTTTAAAGGTGTTTTAATGTGAGATTGGTGGAATAGAATGATTCTTAGAGGAGAATATTCTCTCTACATTTAAGACGAGCTTATTCCTGAAAAACGAGATGACGAGCTTATCTCACTCGCGTGTGAAAGAATGATGTGGAGGTCACATGTAAAATATTACATTTCATATTGTTCCATTGCTTCGTACAAACAAAAAATATGAGATGAACATATCCTACTAATCATGTCCCTAATTCAAAGGGAAAAGTTGTTTGGGAGTTAGTACATAAGATAACAGGAGGAATCATACATTCGCCATTTTAAAATTTAAGCCCTCAAACATTAGGTTTTACGCAAAACTTTGCAAAACTTTGAAGAAACGGGGATTCCTCTTACCGGAACTACTTTTCTCTATTTCATATTATAAAACTTTTTAAAAAGACGAACAACTCTAACTTGGTCACCAAGTTTTAAAATATTAACATCTGTAATTTGTAATAAATACCATATTAAGAAATATTTTATGATAAATTTAATTAAACTTGTTATATATTTTCTATAAAATTAGTTAAAGTTTGAGAAGTTTGAGTTATTAAGAGGTCAAACGGCGGACGGAGCATTTAGTTAATTTCTTGAATAACCATAAATAATCGTAGAAACATTGATTGTTTTTCGCTTTTCTAGATAGCTTCAGGTATCACCACATTCTGCAATCTGCAACCGGGCTTCATGTCATTACGTGCAACTTGCACCTATGATTTGCAGTGGAGCTGCAGAAATAAAACTGAATGGCTAACCTTCATTTACATCGCCTTAGAGCGTCACAGCGAACATCTAAATTTGCATCTCTATATTCTAATTTAAATGCTCATCTAAAATGATTCTCTCCATATTTTATTTTACTTTAACAAACCATTCATATTACACTTTCCATATCATATTTTTCTATATTTTAATAATATTTTTTAACTACCATACTATCAGTAATAACAGATTTTTTACAACATATTAGCAAATGCCATCTGAACATCCGCAGAGTATATCCAATGTAAATCGCAAGAGGAGAACATATTTTTTGTGCTGCTTGCTTGCCCTGACCAAGCGCAGCTTGCCTGCTCTGACCAGGCAAGAGCCTGCTCGCCTCCTCCACACAACGAGAGCCCATTCGCCGACCACGCATACGCACGCTTCGAAGCCGATGGTAGTGCGGGGCTGCTCAAATCTAGCCTGCTCGCCTCAGATCTAACCTGCTCAGTGCAATGCCGTCTTTAGATCTGGAAGGGGAGCAGAGCGAGGGGTGATGCGGTGGAGCAAGGACGGCGATGGCTGCTGACACGGTGAGAGGGAGGAGCACGATGACCGGCGCGGTGGAGTGGCGTGAGGAAAGCTTGGCGACTTTCCATGCAGACACGGAAAGAGGCTTCGAGAGGAGATGGCCATCTATTTTTAAATGGTGTGATGGATTGCTGGTTGAAGAACAATTTTTAAGAGAGAATAGCTATTTTTTTCAGATAGCTGTTAATTTCAGTTTACCATCAAACTAATCAAGCAAACAATGGAACTAAGCTTCAAACTGTGTTCGACCATGCATGTGCATTATTGCAGCACGATGCAGGGCAGGGGTTGCCAAACGCGGATTGGAGAAATAAACAAATCAAGAGTTGCATCCAGCACGAAATCGACGTCTTTTCTCACTGACGACCTTTGTTCAAAGGCAAGACTTATCCTCTGTACAGTCCAATTAGTATTAGTTTAATCTCATGCTCAATTAACCTAACTAACCAGCTAGCCAAACCTGTTGCCTAGTTGTTGCTCAACCGCCGCCGCCACAAATGGATAAACGCATCGACATAATTATAGGTCGTTTGACTTTTGTAATTAAGTCGAATTTTTCTAACTTTAAACAAGCTTAAAAATCTAGTAATATATATGATATAAAATAAATACAATATTAAGACATATTTTATAATGAATTTACTGAAGTAATTTGATGTTGTAGTTGCTGTATATTTTTTATAAAATTTATTAAAATTAATGAAGTTTAAATAAAAAATTAAACAACTTATAATGTAAAATCGAAAGAGCATTAATCCATTCATAATCTCTCTATGGAATCATCCTACAAGATGCATATACATATATATGTATATGCATATACATATATATATATATAACGACACTCATGGTTTCTCATGGCCAGCAGTAATATATAATCTTGTTCCACAAATCGCGTTGTCGCGCGATGGATCAACGGCTGGCGGTACCAACACGTGTCATTAGCACGTCCGATTGATATGCAGGAATTAGAGACAGTTAATGATCGGTGCATATATATATATTGTATATTGTATATTGTATCGTGGCCAGGAGGCCGGAATATATGTCATTAGGAGGAGACGAGGAGAACATGGCAAAATCAAGCCCCAAATCACGGAGATTTGATTGCATGTGCAATGCAATTATCCATCACCCTAATTGACACATTGGTACGGTGGTACCTATCATGACCCGTTCCCGGCAGGGAAACAAGGTGGCACACAGCAGAGTATAATCCACATTATAATTAATTACTCTCTCTGAACCCTCAACTAACATAAGGTACATTTTATTATACCATGCACTGATGCACTAACCATACACACTATATATATACGCTCACGCATATGATGCTCGACGGTGGTTAGCACCAACTGATCAATGATTAGTTCAAAAATCACAGTTTGTTTACTATTACAGAAGACTTTTCTAGCTCTGTGCTGCACGTTTCCCGAGGTGGAGTAGTGGTGGGCCCATGACACACATGCATGCATGGCTCCGAGGGGCGATAGGTAGCTTGGGAATCATGCATGCACTTGTATAGAGATTAGGGAGCGAGGAATACAGGGTGTTTTGATGAGGAGGAAATCAAAAGGGAGCTACTGAACTCACGCATGCATGGTTAGTTGCTGCTGTTCGAGAGATGTTGGTTGTTTAAGGTATCATATGGATTCATGGTGATAGCATGTGACCGTTTAGTTAGGAGAACATGCACGCACCATGGCCTCATCCTCAAGCAATGCCTCTCGAGTCTCGATCATGCATGCACTCTAACACTAACATTTTAGTTGTGTCATGTAATAGAACACATGTACGTATCACCTATGGACATTCATGTTTCTGATCACATCAATAATTAATCTCAATCTTTCCATGCATGCCACCTAATTCCCCCACATATATACCTCCTTCCAACCTAGCTCCAGCCTTGCCTGATGCTAATTATATTAATCTTCTATATAACCTACCATTGCCCCCCTCTCTAACACACCTAGCCGCTTTCATCATCACCGTCGTCCTCGTCCTCGTCGTCATTGCCAATCGATCATCATCAGATAGAGATAGCCATTGCTACATATAGCAAGCTAGCTTGCAAGATTCGCCATGGTTGCGCACACCGCCACCATCAGAAGCTGCTGCGAGGTGTCGTCGTCGACGAGGATGAGGAACAAGAAGATGAGGCCGGCGGCGGCGGCAATGGCGCCATCGAGGAGTAACAGGGCCAAGAACACCAACGACGGCAAGGGGAGGAGGATCTGGCGGTGCGCGGAGGCGAGAAAGATGGAGGCGCTGAGGAGCCTCGTGCCCAGTAGCGGCGCCGGCGAGACGGCCGACGACGACGTCGCCGACGAGCTCCTCTTTCGGGCAGCCGACTACATCGCGCGGCTGCAGGTGCAGGTCAAGATGATGCAGCTCATGGTCGACGTGCTGGAGCACACACAAGACTAAGTAATTAGTCATTAATTCTTGATTAATAATACACATAAACATGCATGTACTGTATACGGGCACACGGATCAATTTTCATTTGTTTGGTTTATTTTGTTCCTCCTTTTCCTTCTCATCCTTTCTTGTTTGTTGCTAGTGTTTTTGCATCGACACGTACGTACTCCTGGAATATATATCATTCCAGGAGTCAATATTTTGTACTCCAAAATATATATCAGATGACATGTTTATTATTACTTAATCTGTCTATAATTTTTTTTACACATAATTCGTACAAAATAGGGATTTTAGTACCAGCAGTCTATTATACAATAATAAACCTGTCATTCTGGAATATATATCTGCAGTATTGGCTCCAGTCTAAGACTGAATTTCTTGTGTATTTTACTATATGAATGATCTCGTATGTTTTATGTAATATCATGAAACTATGCAGATTTTACAATGCAATTGAACTTTTGAAGCATCTTCTTGGTTGGTGCATTTTCAACCATAAAAATGATTCTGGATCATTATCCATAATCTCTTTTAAGATTACCGGTTATTCAATCACGTGAACAGAAAGACTGTTTAAGAACAAAATATCAAAACTGAGGTTTGAATCTTCAAACAGAAAGGTGGCATTTTTCCATAGTGTTGAATTAAAGGAAACAGTCAAATTACTTTCTCTATTAGCATATTCTGTGTGATTATGCAAGCTTAGATGTTCAGGTTTCTCATGGGCATCATCCCTAAAATGACAATGGGTACCCGAAACCCGAAACTCAATGGGTTTTTACTCTATTATGGTATATATACGGATTAAATTATTCACCCGTGGTACGTGGGTCTATTAATGGGGAAAAACAAAATCCGATGGGTACGTGGGTATGGGTATGATTTTATACTATCCATACCCATCACCAGATGAATACTCGCCACTAATGAACCATTTATTTATAGCCCAATCCAATAGCATAATCTATTAAAAATCCTAAGTTGACTTTTGTCTTTCCCAAATTCCTCTTCCCTGATCATTGCTTCTCTCCAAGCGTCCAGCCCGCAAGTCCTGCGGCGGCCGGCGGTGTGTGCCTCTACTCCTCCTCACTCCTCAGTTCGGACTCTAGAGTTCTAGATGTGAGACGTCCAGTGTAAGCCGCCATCAGACACCTGTGCTCCACCACCTCCACGTGATCTACTCTTTTGTCCTCCAGCCGACCAGCAGTGACTCCAGGCATCAGTCGACTCTAATGTCTCAGCAGCCATCTAGCGGCTCCAGCGTCTCTCAATAGTTATTATGGGTATGGGTTATCCGATGGGTATATTTTACCAACGCGGATATAGGTTTGAAGAAAAATTAGACCCGCATATATATATGGGTCACTCGACAGAGAGATTTTTTCTTAATGGGTATGGGTTTGAGATGGTCAAACCCGATGGATATAAACCCATTGCCATCTTTAATCATCCCTGTCTTATGTAAATTGTTGCAGTTCTAAACAGGCACTACGGGAAAAAATTATATTTATGTTTTTGAGTTTATTTTTAGGCCTTACCCACTAAATGTGAAAATGTTTCACAAAATTTGTCAAGTCAAAAAATGAAAAACAAATTTAACAAAATTTTTAAAAAAAGTTTGCTGAGTGTCAAATTTGAGACACTTGGCAAACACAAATGTTTGCCGAGTCACTTGGCAAACAAAAATTTCAGTGTCCCGCAATTTTTTCCAGTGCGCCACGCCAATTTTTTTGATTTTTCCGCTCTTTTTTCACTCTCCCTCCTTTAAATTCAAAACCCCTCTCACAACTCCTCCTCCCCTCACAGCTCCTCCTCACTCCCACTCTCTCCCACGCCACGTCGCCCCTCAGCTCCCTCATCGCCGGTGACCTCTCCGATGCTCCTCCCCCGTCGCCGACGGCCCTCTCCTCCTTGTCACCGCGTCGTAGCCCCATCGTCGCTCTCCGATGCCATGCCACGGCGCCACTCCCCGCGCCACGCACGGCCGCGCCCCGGACCCGCTC